>RJWT010026039.1:0-15949 GCA_004365215.1 Cuniculus paca | reverse complement strand
TTGATCAGATAATTCAGTTATGGATTGAAAAAGATCAAAGCAAGGTTTCCTTGTGTTGTTCAGTAGTATATAGTCATAGTGGTAGTAATGGTAGTGGTAGCGGTAGTGGTGGTGGTAGTAGTAGCAGTAGCTCTGCAAATGAGAAGTTGTCAGCTTTGTGTGACTCGTGTGTGACTTGTGAAGATGTACTCATTTCCTGCTCAAGTCGGCCAGGTACCCATGGAGAGGACAGGTTTCCTAAGACTTTTTGTGAAGTTAGACCACTTCTTGTTACAGCAGGTGAACCCCTCCCTTGTTTTGCTCTAGATACTGTATGGAGTTCAAGACCGAGTCCCTGACTCCTCACTGTGCCCTGGAACACCGGCCCCTGACTCGGTGGATGCAGTATCTGCGAGAGGGGTACACAGTGTGTGTGGATTGTCAGCCACCAGCTATGAACGCTGAGAGCCTTCGCTGCTCCGGAGACGGTCTGGACTCTGATGGGTAAGGGAGGGAAATGGATCACAAGACTCAAATTTTCATTATGTATTCTGAGCATCTGTCCCCTCCGCCGCTGACCAGTAATGCGACATACGGCGGGATGTAGGCAGCGTGGAGAATCATCTGTCCAGCAGTTCCTGAGTCCAGGGCTTCGGTTTTTATGGCAGGACTCAGAGGCTCTCTGAGCAGAATTGCGTGGGTCTCTTTAAATCCTGGGGTTCAGATCAGGCTCCCAAATGAACACTAAAAACCGGTTGCTCCCTAGCAATATTCTGAAGATCATTTGAATCCGAATCACTTGGGATAAAGAATGAAAATGTGTAGATTCTCCATCCCATTTCAGATCAGTTAAATTGCAGTCTTGGAGAGGGGCCGGTTTTTACTACTTGCTTAGGTCAGAGGTCAGAAAACTTTTCCAGTAAAATGCTAGAGTAGATGTTTTCGGTTTTGTATCCCATCTGGCCTTTGTCACAGCTGCTCAACTCTGACATAGTGGCAGGAAAGCAGAACTAGACACTATGTAAACCTTGGCTTTGTTTTAACTCACGCTCATTTATGGACACTAAAATTCAAATTTCATAGAATTTTTTATGTATTATGAAATACTCTTTTGATTTTCTTTGTAATCCTTGGAAAGACAAAACTCATTCTTAATTCATAGTCTGTATGAAAAGAGGAGGAGGCTAGAGAAGGGATCACGGTTTGCTCACTCTGCCCAGCGATTCACACCCATGCTGGTTGAGAGCCAGAGCACAGCGGGGCTTTTTCATGAAATCATGACCGAGAGAGTGATGTGCTCAGCTCTACAGCATGACAACCCCATGTAAATCCATAGATTTTCTGAAAGAATTGTCTCTCAAGACATTTTACCACCCTGGAAATGGATCTCAATCCTGTACTTATTTATCCATTATAGCTGATAATGCCATTTGTAATCCAAAGAGTCAACTTTGGAACAGTTATTGGAAGGGACCAATTTAGGTCACACATGGATTATGGCTTTCAGGATGGCAGGTAGAACTGGTAAAAATACTGTTGGAAAAGTAAAATATTGACCTTTCTTGTTAATCATTATTTCCATTGTATGCTTCAATACTTAATGATATGAATTTATTAGTCACTTGTGCCTAAAGGCCTTTATTGAATACACCATATGAATAATAAACTGGGTAAGGAATTCATATCAAATGAAACTTAATATTTAGACTTAATATCTTTCTGAATACCTCATCCATATTTTCACTTTAAATGAATTTATAATTCAATTTGTACCCAATAAAGAAAGGGTTTAAACCCCTGGCTAAGGTAATAGTCACTTTAAAAATAATAGTTTTAATAATCTGGTTTTGCTTTCTTTCTGCTTCCCCCATTTTTATTATAAAATCAAAGAGTTGGAAAGAAATGAAAGAATTCATTTGGTTTAGACTTATTTATTTATTTATTGTCTCACTGTATAGTTTGAGTTGGTCTTGATCTCACTGTATAGCCAGGCTGTCCTTGAACTTTCAGTAATACTCCTGCTTCAGCCTCCTAATGTTGGAATTACAGGAGTGTGCAACCACCCTACCCAGCTAGACTTCTTTGTTCAAATATACACGAAACAGCCATTTTCCTTATGTGGTGCTTTTATTCAGATCCAGTGGAAGAAATGAATAAAGCAACCCCAGGCAACTCTTTCAACATGAGGGTGTCCTCAAGGGATAAATTGCTAACTTCCTTACTAAGGAAAAGAAACCTTTGTAATCATTGAAATGTTTAAAAAATTTATAATGCACTTCAAAACTCTGTGATCAGTGTCTTTAAAAAAAAAAACCAAACCCAAGACTTCCATTTTATAATTCTGTAAATTAGAATTTTCTTTGGTTTGCTTTTAGTGTAACAACATTTCCAAATTATCATTTCAGAAATCAGACCCTCCACTGGCAAGCAATTGGCAATCCTCGATGTCAAGGGACCTGGAAAAAAGTTCGGCGCGTAGACCAGTGTTCTTGTCCAGATGTTCACAGTTTCATTTTTATATAGATTTCAAAATGTGTTCATAAATGTGTTAAATATTGTTGAATTCATCACTTACAAACCTTCGAACACTGGCTGAGGTTCTGGAGCATGTGACACTGCCATGCAATGAGGTAACTGAGAAAGAAAATGTAGGAGCTAATTCTCACAGAAATCAGTGTCTCTATTTTTACTAACATGAGGACCCACTATAAAAGCTCCTGTGGTCTTATGTCCTTTATGTGGTGTGCTCCATCTGGTCACAGAACATATGTCTGTTGGCATTAGAATTATGACCACGTGGTCCAATCCACTTTTTGTTGAGAAGCTTTTATTTAAGGCTTTCTATGCTTTGACTCATGCATTTTTATCTTGGTCCATAATCTCTTAAAAGATTTTCATTTTAAAAAGGTGTATATATTTTTTCTCACACATATATTTCATATATGTTATTCCACAAATTGTGAAATAATTTCAAGTACATTACCCGAAATAATTTTCCACAGGTCAAGTTGTTTAAAATTTCTATAAGATTTTTGTAATGAGAAATCAATAGCCATGCTGAAATACTTTTTGGAGAAGGGATTTTCTTCAGTTAATTGAAAAGAACAGTTAAATGCTTATTTTAGGTCAACAGATTTCCTGTAAATGTTGTATTTTCACAAAGAGAAATTTTGGTATTAATGAATACAATTGCATTATGAAAATTCTGTCATCATTCCTGTCTAAGATCATTTCCAAAGCTTAAAGCCTGAAGTTGAATAAAATAATCTTTTAAGGTCCAACTTCAAATTTAGTTGAAGGGTGCACCCTCCAGTACTTTTTTCTGACAGCGTATGTACATACATATATTTGTTTGTTTGAGGTAGAAGGCAAGCACATAGATGATAGAAGGCATAGATTTCATTGCAGATGCTATGATCACACACACAGGAGAGAAAGCATACTGTACTTACTTTATGATTGCAACATCGTGAGCTCAAGGGAAAACGGCCTGTTGAAAGGACCTGAAATGAAAACTTACACTGAAGTTAGTCACAGAACCATATCTGGGCTTCCCATCCCGGCCTCGCTTTCAGTGGAAAGCCTGACTAGCCAGTCTGTGCTGTACAAGCTAAACCTGCTTTGGTTTTTTATTTTTTTGTTTTAAAGATAGCAAAATCCAACAAAACAAAACAGAATAAATCCAATCAAAACACAGCAGTGAAATTGGTACAGAACATCAAAGCAGGGTAATAGGAAAACAACAATGGCTACTATAGTATATCTGGCTATCTTCACAGTAGTTTTCTATTCCATCAGTTATAGCAAAATCACACCAAAACAAAACAGAATAAAACCAATCAAAACAGAATATTGAGTAAAGCCAAAAAAAAATAAGAATAAAACAAAACAGTAATAACATTATTAGACTTCAAAAACAAGACAGAAAATAATCTCCCATTTTTGCTGTATTGCATACTGCTATCCTCTCTATAACGTGCTCAGACTGTCAACCCCATGCCTGTAAATTCAACCTAACGATACAATCCTTCATTTGCTTTTTGTACCTCAGTTGCTATCAGCTCAGGCTGACCTCCAAACCAGCTGGTAGCTTACGGGGTGAGAGGGTTTGGTGATTTTCAGCTTGCATGCCGATAGGCTTACAGGAGGCACTGACTTTTTCTCTTCCTGGGTCCCACACAGTCTGTGCAGCTTAGAAGAAAGGCTGGCTAGTTAGATCCTTGATCGGTTCCTCCCAGTCCCAGCATGACTGATTCTCGGGAGTTGCTGACTTTTCTTTCTCTTCCCTGCTTTGGTTTTGAAACAGCTTTTAAATGCAGAATATTTCTTTGGAGAACTGAGTCTTGAAAGTTAACCTGTATAAAATTTCTTTGTTTTCAACTATATTACATAGTTATTCACTAGCAAATGGTTTACTACTATGCATATTTCTTGGTATTAATGCAATGACAGAATGACAGCAATCTTAAAGGGTATGGAAAAGTCAGAGCAGCAATATTTGTTTTTTTTTTTTATTTTTTAAAATATTTCTATTAACTGTCAGTTATTTTTATGGAAAATTAAGTTCTTCAGAAGTTAAAAAATCTGAAGCTCATCAAGACTAGCAAAATCAACTGTAGTTTCAGGATTAACATTTTAAGGCTTTTAATGACATTTATAAAGCACAATATTTGAAGATATATCTGAGTATGTTGCAATGTTACTTAAAATTTTTATAAAATAAACTTTCTGTTCACATTTGTAAAAGTTCTTCACTTGTTTGACTAGAAAATAACCCAAAATTTCTGGACTGGTCAGAGAATGAAGAAAATTTCACTGAAAATGCAAGAAGAAATCCTTGAGAATTAATAGGTGTGATGACTATCATAGCAGTACAGCTTTGTGCATTTAGGGATCCAATGCGTGTTACAACATTTAAAATAATTGAGTTATATTAGTTTTTCTCCTTATGCATTTAATTTTTAGCACATGAGCTCTAATTACTTTCATATTGAAGTGGTGTTTTGCTATTTCTACTCTTGAAGAAATTTCATAGGCTGGAAGACTTAACTATTAAATAATAGTTTTGAAAAGCTTGTTATTAATTCTACTAGGGCCTTAGAAAATAGCTCAGAACTGAAACATGCAGTCCAAGTGATTAATGAAGAACCAGGCTGTTTATTTTTAAAGTTAAAGATCAAAGTATTCAAAGATCTCTTGGCATTCCTTTTGAATGAGTATCTTACTGTTAGGGTCCTTTCTCCAGGCACTTTATGATTTACGGACTTGAGAATGAATTTTTAAACGATTTTCAAATGTGCATATAGAAAGTAATTTGAACAAAAAACAAATATACTTGCCAGTAAAGAAGAGGAAAGGAATTGGGGATAATGATAATTTTGAAAAAAAAGAGAGAAAGGAAAAAGAGGAGGAAAGAAAACAAAAAAAACCCTCAAGATGAGGTATAATTGCACCACTCTCTCAAAATCTGGTTTTAGTTGATTTATTTGAGAATGTCATAATTTAGCATAAACAGCGATAATTTAAATTGTTTGGGTCTTTTCTGGTATAAAGATTTTAATCAGTCATCTTTTCTAGGTATGCACAAAAATGATATAAAATAAAACTAGTTTCTGCCTTCTAAGAATATTCTAGTGAAGTCTCACACAAACAATTGCGAACTTCTGGGCGTGGTGGCTCGTGTCTTGCTCAGAGTTTTAGAGCCCAGTCTGGGCTACACAGTGAGTTCAAGGTTGCCTAGACTACAGAGTGAGACTCTGTCTCAAAAACAAAACAAACAAGACAAAACAAAACAGCACCCTATCGCCACCCTCACTGCAAGCTGATTTAGAAGGCAAGCATTCTGAGGAAGCAGTCAGATGATGAGACACTGGAAGAGAAGTGAAACTCCTAGGTCTAAGTGACTGATACACACGTTTACCCATTCTTCCGAAATTCCCCTTGAGATTATAGGACCCACCAAGGAGATTAAATCTATAATATAGCCCAGCGATTCTAAAGAATTCTTTGAAGATCCAAAGCAAATGAGTTTCTATTGTTGGATAAACCACAAGCGGATGGAGGGACCTTCTCTTTCAAACATATAAAGAAGTGGCCCTCTTGGCGTAGGCGGCAGTGCCTTGGTATCATAAAACCTAAAGAAGGTAGAATCAGAGGTGAGAGTCATTCTTTCAAGCAAGAATAGAAATGTCCCCCTGAGAGCAAGATGAATTTTAAAAATTTCCTCCCCTGGAGATACATCTGTGAAATTTAAAATCAAGGATAAAGAAAAGACAGGACATAAAACCTTTCAGAGAGAGAAAAACAGATTACAGTGCAGGAGCGGAAGTCCCTGTGAGAAGACAGCAGTCTTCTCATCACCATCAGTGGTGTTGGAAGTCCAGGGGATTAAAGCCACCAAGCTTTGAGGTAAAACGTGAACCTGGCATTCTCTGTCAGCTATTACTGAGAAAGTGTGTGTCTTGGTTACTTTTTCTCTCTTTGCTGAGATAAACACCTGACACCCAAAGTGAAGCAAGGAGAGGTTTATTTAGCTTACAGTTTCTGTGGATTTCAGTCCGTAATCAGTTGGCTCCAAGGCAGGGTGGCATGGCACTGGGGCAACACTTCAAGGCAGCAGCCAGAGCAAAAGGGGGCAGCCATCCATGGTGGCTGCAAGTGGCAAGAGCAAACCTCGCCAAAGAGAAAAAACACGCCCCCATTTCAACCTTGTATTTTATGTCAGCTCCACCCCTGAGTGAGTGCAGAACTCACACCGCCAATCCCAGCACTAGACAACAAGTCAACCACAAATGCTAGATTCAGCTGCTTTTATGACATGAGGCTTGGGGGGGCCATCTATATACAAACCGTAACAGTGTGTAAGCAATATACAGACTTTCTGAGGGACAAGGACTCAACAGCTCTATTAAAAGTTCTACGGTTAAAAAACAAATCCTACTGTTATCAAGGCAGCTCCTTCTAAAAGTGGCTCACCAAATAAATGTCACTGGGTTTTCGGTGGTTCATCTTTCCTTCTATAGGATCCCAGGTTCTTCACATCTTGAACGAAGAATTGAATGAAATGAGCAAAAGCAGTGGCAACATGTATTTGAGAAAGTAAAAGTGGAGAGTGAGGGAGAAACTAGCTCTGTAGTGAGCTTGGGCCGAGTAGAACAGGAAAAAGCAAGATAAAAATTCTGGAGGCAGCGGGGCAGACTAGTGAGGAAAGCATGGCAGCAAGCTCTGCTTGGTGTCTGTGTCCTTTCATACTGTCCAGTCTCGAGGAAGACCCTGAGAATGGCTACATACGGGTCCTGAGAGGCAGTGCTGGGATCCCACGTCTCCGGCTGCTGTCAGAATGCCATCTTATTGGAAAGCTGCTCCAGTTCTTGGAGAAGTCCACAGGAAGGGCTTTGGGAACTGTTCTGTGCAGGTGTCCTGGGGTCTTTTAATTAACAAGCCACACCTACTTCCCCAGCCAGCTTTCCCACATCCTAATCTGCTATGTTACTACCTTTCCCGAAATCCAGTACCCGAATATGAGAGTTCTCTATGCCCAGTGTGTGCCTGGCTAATTAGTTTTCTTAAAAAAAAAAAATCACACTAAGATATCATGAAATTCCAGATCATCAGTTACAGAGAAGAATCTAAACTCTTCCACAGAGAAAAAAGAAAGTCACATGTAAAGAATCAGTAATTAGAATGTTACCAGGCCAAAGAAACATTTGAAACTATAACAGAGAAATGCCTTTGAAATTCAAAGAGAAAGTATTTTCTAACCTAAAATCCTACACCCAATAAAAGTATTAGTCACCTGTGAAAGAAGAATAAAGGTATTTTCAAAAGTGTACACAAAACGTGCCATTCTATGGATCTTTCTGGGGAGAGTTAGGAAGGGGAGGTGCTTAACCTAAATGGAAGTGTAAGGCAAGCAACAGAGGCCAAAATATAGGAAACATGCCAGGGAGAGACGATTGGGATCTGCTGGGCATGAAGAAAGCATGATTTAAACTTGACAGCTTGCGCCAGCTGACCTGGAGGACAGCCAGACTAGCCAAGAGCAGGAGGAGGGGTGGAGGGCTGAGGTGTGGCTCAGTGGGGCAGCTGCCGCTTAGCTTGCAGGAGGACCTGGCTTCCATCCCCAGCGACACAAAGGAGGGATGGCACCAAGAAAATGGAACATCAGTAAAATGACTGACATAATTCAACTTGTTCAGAGATCTTCAGTTTAGTCAGAGAATTCAGAGATTAAGGAGTAATAGGCATACAGAAACTACACAGCTCAGAGTTACAGTCACGGTGTCATGATATAAACACTGACTATTCCTTTAGCTAAAAACTGACAAAAGTGCTAGAAGGTAGAAAAGAGCTCACATACAGGAGGAATGTGTGTGCATGGGCTGTGTCCCGAAGGAGCATGCGAGGGACCGAACACTTCATCTTACATAGTGAGAGGTGCATAATATAATATTGCAAACTTTTAAAAGTAACAAATAGAATCACAAGCACGTTTTCAAGGTGCTGAACGCCTCTGTAACACAACACTCTGGGAGGCTGAGGGAGAAGGATCCCAGTTCAAGCTCAGTCTGGGCAACTTAGCCATTTAGTGAGACAAGGGTCGGGACATAACTCAGTGCAAAGGCCCTGTGTTCAATCCCCAGTATCAGAGAAAACACAAAACAAACCTGAGACCAGAGCTAAAAGGTTGAGCAGGGTCCTACTGAAAGCTGGTGAAAGAGAACTGCGTTTCCCATTTTAGGTCAGGTAGAACAATTTTTGATTTTGAGATTATGAATGTGCACTAATTTCATAAAAATGGAAGTAATATTTCAGGAAGAAACTACAAATACAAACAAAGATGAAAACATGATCAAAATATGAAAGATGACAAAATATGGCATAATTTTGCACTACTGAGGAGGGTGGACAGGAAGAAAGAGAGAGGGTAGACAATGTATCTTGACACTTGCGTTGCTGAAGTATTGTGATAAAGGGTAGTTTTTTGTTGTTTCAAGACAGGTTCTCACAACACAGCTGGGGCTCCCGAGTGCTGGGATTACAGGCAGCACCTCTACACCCGGCAGGATTAATTTTTTTTTTTAAGTTAACCATACTTTTAGGATTTAATGTGAATAATATACTATATAAACATAATACAGGTTTGGTGGCTTCTGTTTTTTTTTAAAGAATCAACCCCTTAATCTCAGCACTTGGCAGGCTGTGACAGGAGGATCACGGTGGGTTTGAGGCCAACCTGAATTACATAGCGAATGGCTCTGTCTCAAACAAACAAACAAATAGCAGCAGCAAAAAAAAAAAAAAAAAAAAAAAAAAAGAGAGAGAGAGAGAAGCTTAAGTACAAGAAAGAAAAATGATATGTAACAAGTTAGGAGGAGCACAGGAAGAGGGAGGGATCCCATGAAGAGCTACATGACTCGTCTTCCTATTTGAGAACTGCATGACAGGTTTCAGCGAAGGTTAAGTCACCATGGAATGAAAGCACAAACATGTTATTTAGGATGGAGATGATAGGGACCACCAGAACATCTAAAACTTAAAAATTTTGAGGCTGATAACCTGTGAAAAACAACTGGGAAAAGTAGAAGCACTTCTTTTGTATAATGCCAGTCTGTATAATTTTTTTTTTTCTTGAGACAGGGTCTTGCTATGTAGTTCAGGCTGTCCTTGAATTCATTATGTAGCTCTGGTTAGCCTTGAACTTGCAGTGATCCTCCTGCCTCTGCTTCCTGACTGCTGCGATTACAGATGTGTATATTAAGCTCAGCTGCCAGTCTGTGTAAAGAAAAAAAAAATAAGAGGGGGGACTATAAAGGGCTCAAGGGACACTTACAGAGGCACATCTTGTCTCTGTGCTCCTGGTATCTTTGTACACGTAGGGCACTTAATGTACACTATACCATGACTGAGAGTACCCTGGGATTTAAGAAGTGTTTTATACATGTTTAACCTACTTCCTAGTCAAGTTCCAGATTTATAACACAGACATAATCTTTCTCCCCCAAATTACTCATAAGGTTCCTATCAGTAACTGCACATCAAAGCTGTCATAGTTGTTTTCAGCATTTTGTAGTGGCAGGAAGGTTGGGGATTAGAGAAATGAGTCTGCTTGATGTAACTGCCAAATGATGACTCACCAGAGAGAGGAAAAAGCATCTCAGATACAGAAAACATACACTTCTGAAGAACACACTCCAGTTACAGGAGCATTCGAAGGAATCCCCACATACTCTACTATTCAATGCAGCTGCAGAGTTCCATTTAGTAGGCAGAGTCCTGGGCTCCTTTATGACAACGACATTAAAATGTACAGGAATAAAGATGAGAATTCTGCCTGAATAATGAAGTGTTTTCATTGTGAAATATCAGCAACTCAATAAAAGTTCTGTCACTTACCAGTGCAACTTGGGGCGAGACCAAGTATCTGAAGCTCGATTCCTTATCTGTGACATGCAATTAGTACCATCCTGCCTGTTCATCAGGGTTTCACGACAAATAAGAGAATCCATGCAATGCAAAGCTATGCACGAAATTCTAAAGTCTAAGATATGTGCTCCTTAAACACTCAAATGGAAAGGGAAAGGGAATAATTAACTTCATCTCCTGTAAATAACATAAAACAGTAGAAAATTATTCTTTTTCTTTTGAGAATTGTAGATCACATATACCAACACATTCGAAGTCAAATTACCTATTTTCGTGCTGTCAACACAAGGATGGATTTAAATGATTTAAAGTATTTTCATCATATGAATGTGTGTGTGTGCAGGGGTGGCAAGTGGGTGAAAACAAGCATTTTATGTACCAGTTATCAATGTATTGGCTATCAGTGCCAAACCTACCTTTCTTTGCTGGCTTTGTGATGGCTAGACCAGGACTGGACTCTGAACATCTCGACAAGTAGATATGAGGCTGACACTACTCTTGTCCTCAGGATGCCCATCGCTGTTCCACATCAACACAGCCTGCAAGCTCTGGCCACTTTCTTCACCACCGCAGGCTGTGCACCACATCAAGGAATTTTAGCCTCGGAGGAAAGGTGAGGCTCTATGTACTCCATGGTTCCTTTACTGTCCTCTCTTCAGCAAGAGCCAGAACGCCAAGCCCAAGGCCAAACTGAGCTGGACATAAACAGGGACAGCAACAGACTGTTCACCCCAGTTACTTGCACGCAATTGTGGGAGCACTGTACTGGGTCTAAGAGGTTGCCAGTAGCCTGTTATCCTGTGAATTTGCAGCCTAAATTCTCATTACTAGGCCTGTCTTAGAAATGTAACCTACTAATTTAGCTTCAAAGTTGTCTTGGGCAGGGGTTGCAGCTCAGTGGCAGGAAGTGTGCTCCATGCAAGGGTCTGGGTTCTGTCTCTGGCACTAGATAAATGAACGAGTAACTAACTACAGCGCTGACCCTGGAAAAGGAAAACACACGAACTAAAAGTAGATCTCAGATTTGTAAGTAACTTCTGACCAGACCAAAGTCCAACAAATTTTAAAGGAAGAAAACAAAATCTAGAATTCAGTGACAAAAGGCAGCAAGTTACAGCCTGTAGGCTACATGTAGTCTACTGTTTCCCATAAATAGTCCTACTGGATCACGGGCATACCCAGTCATTTTTCATTTTTTTTTCATACCCAGGCATTTATGTACTATAATTATTAATTCCATGCACGGTACACAAACTGTACAGCCCATGAACCCTAAAATATTTGCTATCTGGCCCTTTATGGAAAATGTTGCTGTTAACTCCCCACACCCCAGGGGTTAGGTAATTAGTATTTAATGTAATTACTGATGGAGCTGGGTTTAGATGTGTCTTTTTTTCTGGTTTGTCTCTGGGGTTTTGTTTTTAACTTTCCTCCTTTTTGTTTCTGTTTCTCTCCTTTGTGTTTGGTTTTGGAGTACTCAATTTTTAGCAAAGTATTTTAATATCTATTGCTTATATATATATATCATTTTAATGGTTGCTCTAGAGATTAAAATATTCATACGTAAGTTTTTATAGTTTTAATTATTCCTAATACACTTTTTCTGAAATGTAAGAGCAAATCAACCAAAAACTGGGAACAACTTCAGACTGAATACAGACAATGTGCAGAGTGCATGGCAAGGGAACTCCGACCCACGACGTGGCCAAGCCACGGTCCCTGCAGTCGCCCACTCAGAATGGTCAGGGCTCTGTCAATAGCTGCAACCTCCCGGTGTTTGTTCCACTTCCAACTCAGGACCAATGAGAGAAAGCCAGATGTGTTCCCCAAACAACCACAGAAAATATCTTGTCAGTTTTTTGATTGGGCTCCAGTTTTTCATGGCAACAGATTGCAAACAGAGCAGGCCTGAAGCTGCCACGTTATTTTTTCTCTTCCCCCACTGTAAAGCTGTATAAATATACACTTGTACCTACCAAACACAAGTGATCATGCCTGGCTTTTTTGCAACTATTAGCAAGCATGAAGTAGTCTGTTCTCACTTTTGATTTGGCCTTTATTTCCACAACTCGAATGTATAATAGCATAATAATTGTGACATAACAACATGCTGTATTATGATACAGAAGGCAAATGAATAAGCTCCAGCTACATACAATTTAGACGGTACAAAAATGTTGACAGAAAAGATGGTAAAGAATGCTTAACAGCATTTCGTTTCATTTACTCGTGTCATAAATCAAAAGCACGAAACAAAAGATGTGCATTCACACTTCGCAGATTGTATTAGCACTGGGGCCTCCTTCAACATTTGGCAAAACCAACAACTCTCCCTCAGCCCTTCTCTCCTAAACATCAGTCAGAGGCACAGTGAAAATGTGTCTAGTTCTGGACTATGCGTGGCTTTCCAGACTCCCTGGTACACATCAAAGCCCAAACTCCTCCAGGAATTTTGGTCTGTTTGTCCCATCCACTGTCCCAACCCTCACGTGGCTGCAGAGAGCCTATCTTCAAATGCTTTTAGTACTGCCTGTGACATTGGTCCAGCCAATGTCTTCTGGGTGAGACCAGTGCTTAGAGCGAAGCATCACCCCTTTGTGTCTGTGGTGAGATGTGATGCGTGACTTACTCTCAGCCTGTACAGGCTTTTCAGTCAGATTTCTGGTTCCACTGTTCAGCAAAGTTACAAACACCAAACAGATTTATTTTTGTGAACTTTGCTGTTCATGTAGTGGAAAGTTCAAGTTTGGAGCTGTTTGACAACTAAGGTATCGGTGTAACTAAATTTTAGAAATAAAGGGTAAGTTAGTGGTTGCCAAGAGCCAAGGATAGATGCAGGAGGGAAGTGAATGTGGTTTATGAAGAAGTAACTTGAGGGATTCTCATGGTAGTGGAGCTGCTCAGGATCTTACCTCTGGTAGTGCACAGATGAACACAAATGGTAAAACTGTTTGGAACTAAGCACTCGTGGACTACAGAACTGGGGAAACATGCAGAAAATGGGTGGGTTGCATCAGCTTTAATTTCCTAGTGATGTACTGTACTTTACAAAATATTAATATGGGGAAACTGAACCAAGTGTGCAAAAGATTTTTGGATTATCTCTTACAATTCCATGTGAATTTACAATTATCTTCACAAAAAATATAATTAAAAAAGTAATTCAAAGTAGAGATGAAGATGTTTTAGGAATATCTGTGGTTATAATTTTCTTTTTAAATATCCAAAAGTTAGACAGAAAAACGTTAGGTTTAAATAAATCTAAAGTAGCTTTTAACAAATTTTTAATATAAAGCACCATGCTATAGTATAATTCATTGCGATTTTTCTTCATTCTTCATTTTTGCTTTTTTTTTAGACAGGGTCTTGCCACGTCATCTGTGCTGGTCTTGAATGTGCAATCCTCCGGCCCTGGCCTCCCAAATGCAGGATCACAAGTGTACACCACCATTAGCTGGCTTGTGACTTTTCTTTTTAAGTTGTATATGAAATAACAGCACATCTTAAAATTAATAGCATCTTAGATCTAATGATAACAGTACAAACTTCAGAGTGAGGAGCTTGACTTACAAGTCTGTTTTTGACTCAGGACACCAGCTCTGGCATCAATCATCAGTATTGTGGCTAAACATCGACAGTATCTCATAGTGCAACAGGACAGACTGAGTCAGGAAGCATAATTATTCGTGTTTCTGTTTACTATATACAGGACAACAAAAATGCAAGAACAATGGGAAAGGAATGTATAAAACAGAAATGGAAGTGACTGTAAAATAAAAAATTTTTATACAAATACTTCAATATTTCGAAATGTGCAAACACTTGCCAAATAAAGTCTGCATAACTCAAAATGCTACATAATTCTGTTAGTCTTTGACTAAAACTTCTATGTCTGACCTTGTATTACTTATAGATGTCAAGATGATCATGGTTAATACTAAATTAAGTCTTTATAGAGTATTATTTATGCCCAATATTGATCTACTAACTCAAAATACTACAAAGAATCCATTACCAAGTTATAAAAGAAGCTTTATTGAAAATCATCTTTACTGAAGTTTTAATACTTAAATATATGTGAAACGGTTCCTAAATGAAACACAAAGCTATTCTTGCTAATAGTATAAATTCTGCTCTATAGTCATTTCTGTTTGTAAGTTTTTTCCTTGACATAAAACTCTGAAAGAAAAACTTAAGTATATGAAAACTCATAGATTACTTTGTGTATTTATCACTTTTAACAAATATCTTAGCAATTAAGTAGTATATTAAGGCCATAAATCATTTCATCTCACAGGACTATTATTACTCAATTATTTAGAAAATCATTATGTTGTGTCTTATGAGGCTGAGGCTAGCCTACAAAGAGTTGGTTGACAGAACTATTTTTTTCCCCCTTCTATTAGGTTTTAAATTTTTTACTGGGACAGAATTTGGGGCTTGGGTAGGGTTCAATGTATTTACATTTTACCAAACAGATTCTGTTGGCATACAATTTTATAGCACACATCCTCATTATTAAAACTGACAAAAATAAATTAAACAAGAGTTTTAACATACCTCAATGACAAGCATGTTTCAAATACAATGTAGTAATCAAAATATTTAACTGTCCTTTGATAAAACCTTGACAGTCACATTCAGTCTTCACTGTCTGAGCAAATCAGTTTTAGTTTCTTCATGGTCCTCCATCGGTCTTTTAGCATGACACTTGTTCGGTTGTTGAATTTATAACGTAACAGTATTTTAGTCCAGTTTCCCTCTCCGTATTTCCTCACACCAGACTTCAAATTCTTGTCTTCTTCCCAAAGCCATGGCTTTTGATAAAAAGTAGAATAGTTACTCTCACGAACATTTCTTTTACAAGAACATATCTGATGTAATACAACATTTAAAAAATCAAAATAATTTCTTAAAGATGAAAGAATTTATATAGTTTTTAGATTTCTATAAGACATTACCTTTATCATATAACTTTCTAAGGGTAATTATTGTTCATTTTACATAAGCTCAGCTGCCGAAGGCTGGAACGCTAGAAAGTGACAGAGCTTCTGCCGTTCAATCTGTTCAGCTTTATGCTCACGCTGCCTGCCTAGCTCTCTAGAAGTACAGCACTGGAGACTGAACACAGGGCCTCTACACTAAGCTACGTCTTTCATCACTTTTTATTTTTTATTTTAGACAGGGCATCACTAAGTTGCTGAGGCTGGGATCAAACTTGCCATTTTCCTGCCTTAGCTGCTGAGAGTTTGAGACTACACATTCATGCCACCACACCCAGCCCTCATACTTCCTCTTCATCCTTTTATATAATTCTTAATAGATTCCTTCATAATTCTAAAAAGAACTTATAAATGTTTAGTACTTCTTTAATGAACTCTGTGAAAACCCTGTTCTGCTTGTGTTGGGGGAAGTACATACAATGATATAAAACTTAAGTCCTCTAAAATGGATTTTCAAAAACTCAACTAAATTTAATGTATATATTTTATGTTGGCAGCCAGTAATTGCAATTAAAAAATATATATATATATATATATATATT
>RJWT010026038.1:0-15949 GCA_004365215.1 Cuniculus paca | reverse complement strand
CTACTCAGCTATAAAGGAAGATAACCTCAAGGCTCTTGTAGGTAGATAGAGGCAACTGGTAATAGTGCTCATGGATGTAATGGACCAGAGTCAGAAGGGTGAATTTTGTGTTGTCTCCATAGCATAACAAACTAAAGGTGTTAGTGGGATCCAAAATGCACAATACATATTGGGAAAGTCAAAGGGGAGGAATTATCTAAAAAGGGAAAGAAATGACCACTATTAATCTATTATCATGATTTGAAATTTAGATTGTATTCATAGTTCTGATTAGTTTCATTTCATTCTGATTTGTTTGATTTTATTATACCTGATGGCATGGACAGCTATTTTAAAGATAACAAAATATATAATTGCAGCCATTGAGGATGTCCAATTATCTGGTTTAGAAACCCTGTGTGGCCTTTCATTGTTTGTTTCGATTGATTTTACTCTATTCTGTATGGTTTGATTGTAATATGTCTGAAGGTGTAGGCAACTAATCTGAAGATAACTATTATGGTAGCCAATGCTGTTTTGCTAATATCTTGAATTTCTGCATTGCTTACATTGATTTGCTTTGTTTGTTTTGTTTTGTTTTGTTTTGTTTTGTTATGTTTTGTTTTGTTTCTACTCTTTTAGTTTGTTGTATTTTGTTTGATTTTACTTATCCCTGATGGTATGGGCAGGTATACTGCAGATAAGAAGAGCCATTATGGTAGCCTTACCGATTGCTTTTTATCCTGTTTAAAAGTCATGTGCCATGTTCATTGCCTTGTTTTGATTGACTTACTCTGTTTTGTTTTGTTTGATTGTATTCTTTTCAAAATAAAAAAAAAAAATAAATTTTAAAAAACTTAACCATGGAGACAATGTGA
The DNA here is from genome assembly GCA_004365215.1 of Cuniculus paca. Taxonomy (NCBI): domain Eukaryota; kingdom Metazoa; phylum Chordata; class Mammalia; order Rodentia; family Cuniculidae; genus Cuniculus; species Cuniculus paca. The sequence goes on along the minus strand of RJWT010026038.1, from coordinate 15,092 downwards.
AGAATTTTCCATATAAATATATGCATATACTTCTTTAAAATGTCAACTAAGATATTAGTCTTATCTACATAGCTCAACATTCCAAATGCAAAACTTAACTGTTATCAATGTAGGACATCTATTTTCTGTATATGCTGATTTTTTGGAAATTGTTCAAATATCAAATTTTAATTATGTCTAAGCTTGCCACATGTTCAAGATGTAGAAAGGCCAGCAACCGATTGATTTACATGAGATTCAGCTAGATCTCTAAAAGAGGTTGGGTTTCAATGGTAACAATTATATTACTAATAGTGATAAAAGAGAGATCCAACATGGCCAACTAGAAGAGTTATGTCAGAGATGCTCAGACAGAATTGGCTAAAACCACAGATAGAGTACTCTGTGGTGGAGGAGGCACTTACACCTTGAAACAGAAAATTAATCAGGAAGATGATACAAATAAATCAAACCAAATATCTGAATCATTGGAAAGGGGAAGCAGCAACCCCTTGGCTAGTCTACCACCACTCCAACCTGCCCCTCCCAGGAGCAACCATCAAGACAGCATTCCAGATGGACTGAGGGAAAGAATAAGCATACAAAGGCTGGACCCTTGGGACAGACTTGGTGTATACAGGCCCCTGCTTCCCACCACGTCCCCTCCAAATACTGGAAAACCTGCATCCCAGCAGAATCCACACCAGTGCTCAGCATGCAAGGGAACCTCCCCCAACACACACATACACCCCCAGGTAGAGAGAGCATAAACAAATGGACAGGGTCTGTGGCCACCGTTGGCATGCTTCCCCATCTGTTGATTCCCAGAGACCCCCCCACAGGCATGTAAATATGTCCGGCAACTCCAATGGACCCTGTAGGCACGCAAACACGCCACCATCATAGGGGTGGGGCACAAACCCCTAAGCCAAGCCCAGAGAAAGCATCAGATTGTGCCTGCTGGCTGGAGGGGAGAATTGTCAAAACTGAGTTAGGTTTCAAGTACAAAGGAAAAGAGAGAAAATTGGTGTGGCTGCCTACAGTCAGGCCTCAACACTAAGTCTTCCATCCAACCAGGTAACTTCCAACAGAACCTGACCACCTTCTAATTTTTCTAACTATCACTATTTCTCCTATCTACCTCACCTCCTATTGACTAACAGTCTTCTTTCACCCTCCTCCATCTCGCCCCTTCACTTCTCCTTCAACATCACAGAATAGCAGCTAATAACAACATAATGTAGGCCACAAAGTTCTTAGATAATGGGTGAAAGTATAAATGCAAAGTTTTTCACACTTAAATGATGTGTGTTTAGATCTGAAATACCATCATAACTAGTAATGATTCTTTCCACAAAATACAGTGACAGGTCCAAATCACTTAAATAGCTGAATGGACAAATATTATCTCTGGACAAATAAAGCTGAAAAATATCATTGGAAAGCAGTATCTAACTAAATGAATCTTCATACCAACTACAATTTCTTTTCATCCTACTTGACTTCAACTCTCAGCACCAAAAAAAAACAAAAAAAAAAAACCAAACCTTGGATTACAAGTAATTTGGTCTGTGAGTGTTCTGCAAGTCAAGCAAACATTTCTAAGAAATTTTAACTTGATAAAAGAGCAAGATCTTGCAATACAATTAGTACATTGGGTCAAATATCACATGACCACAACTGTTTCTTCTCTCTCTCTCATTCTCTTTCTCTGCTTTGACATACAAGTGCTTTGGACTACAAATAGAATAAATTATTCTCACAAACCAAGGTTTTAATATATAGTAATACCTCAGTTCATGAATGCTTCTGTTTGCCAACAATTTAGTTCATGAACAGAAACATTCAGCAAAATTTTGCTTTCATTCATGAACTCCACACCTGGTGACAAACACAACTATGGCCATCTTCCCCACATGACCACAAATTCAGCCATCTTCCCAGAATCATGGAACAAACTACATTTGTGAACCAAGGTACTTCTGTCTATAGCAAACACCAAGTAACAGATATTTACAAGTTATTCCAAGAAAAGTTAAAATAAGATCATTCCATGTAAAAGAACAACTTCATAGATACATAAACACCAAGCCAGCACTCCAGAAATTACTCAAGAACATTCTACACAAAGGCAACAAGGCCAAAACTTTAAATGGTACAAATACGTCAAGAAAGGTAAATAAATAAGAAAAGAAAAGAAAAATAAACGTGTAATGTGAGAAAAATAAAATGTCAGGAATAATTCAATACCTTTCAGTAACAACTCTCAATGCTAGCAGCCTTAATTTCTCCAATTAAAAGATGAATTGGCAGACTGGATTAAAAAACTAAAACCCATAATCTGTTGCATTCAAGAAACTCATCTAATCCAAAAAGATATTCATAGACTAAAAATTAAAGGATGGGAAACATATTTAGTGCACCAAGACCCTGGAAGCAAGCAGGGGTAGCAAGTTTACTTCCAGAAAAAGTAAACTTCATGGAAAAACTGATCAGAAGAGGCAAAGAAGTTCACTACATACTACTTAAGGGAACAGGAAGAGATAACATTTGTAAATGCATATAAATGCAATTTCTGGAGCATCTGAAACAAATGTTGTGGGAAATAAAAGATCAAATTAATACAGACACAATCATAAGTGGTAACCTCAACATCCCATTTTCACAAAAAGATAGATCAACCAAACAAAAAATGAACAAAGAAACATCAGAGTTGAACGACACCTTCGAACAAATGAACTTAATAGATACCTACAGAACGTTCTGGCATCCTACAACAGAATACAAACTCTTCTCAGCAACACATGAAACTTTCTCCAAAACAGACCATATGCTAGTCCACATGCTTAAACAAATACAAAAGAATCAAAATCATTTGGTGTTTGCTATCAGATCATAGTGCATTGAAACTAGAAATCAATCTCAGAAGAAACCACAGAAAATTTATAAACACCAGGAACCTTAATACACATCCTTGAATACCCAATGGGTCACAGACAAAACCAAGGAGGAATTTAAACAACTTCTGGAATCAAACAACAATCACAATACAACACACCAAAACCTATGGAACACAATGAAAGCAGTCATTAGAGAGAAGCTTATTGCAATCAATGTTCATGCTAGAAAAATAGAACAGGCTCAAATAAATAACCTAATGATGAACCTCAAGATACTTAAAAAATAACAACAAACCAAATTTAAGGAGGGAAATCATAAAGATCAGAGCAGAAATTAATGAAATTGCAACTAAAAAAAAAAAACCCTACAAACCAAAAAGCTGGTTCTTTGAATAATCCAAATAGATATGTTAGCCAAACTCACCAAAACAACGACAGAAAAGGCTCACATTCATGCAGTTAAAAATGAATAAGGTGAAATCACAATGGACATTATTGGAATTCAGAAGATAGTGACTATGGAAAATTATATTCCATCGCCAGCGTACCGTCCCAGAGCCACAAGGGGACCAGCCACACACCTCCCTCCTTTTCGCCACCGGTCGTCAGCATCCTGAGACTTGTTCCAGCAAACTGTTAATGCATGGTGGATTACTATGAAGTTCTAGGCGTGCAGAGACATGCCTCCCACGAGGACAGCAAGAAGGCATACCAGAAACTGGCACTACAGTGGCACCCAGATAAAAATCCTGAGAGTAAAGAAGCAGCAGAATGGAAATTCAAACAAGTGGCTGAGGCATATGAGGTGTTATCAGATGCTAAAAAATGGGACATTTATGACAAATATGGCAAAGAAGGCTTAAACGGTGGTGGAGGAGGCAGAAGTCACTCTGACAGTCCATCTGAGTTCGGGTTCACATTCTGGAACCCAGATGATGTCTCCAGGGAATTTTTTGGTGGAAGGGACCCATTTTCACTTGACTTCTTTGAAGACCCATTTGAAGACATCTTTGGGAACTGAAGGGGTCCCCGAGGAAGCAGAAGCCGTGGTGCAAGCTCTTTTTTCTCTGCCTTCAGTGGGTTTCCATCTTTGGAGGTGGATTTTCTGCATTTGATACAGGATTTACTTAATTCAGATCCCTAGGTCATGGGAGTCTCACTTCATTTTGTCCAACTCATCTGGTGGCAGTGGGATGGGTAAGTTCAAATCTGTATCAACTTCTACCAAAATCGTAAATGGTAGAAAAATCACCACAAAGAGAATTGTCGAGAATGATCAAGAAAGAGTAGAAGTTGAAGAAGATGGACAGTTAAAGTCCTTAACAATAAATGGTAAGGAGCAGCTGCTATGCTTGGATAATAAGTAATTCAAGGCACACATTTAACAGAAATGTTAAACTATAGCAAGCACCATTTGAGGATTAAACAGAACATTTTTTTGAAGATTTCAGATGAACTCAACTTTCAGTATAACTGTACCTAAAGTATTTATAAACAGCTCATCGGAGCCTCTTTTTGTCATAGACTTCGAGTTTATTGCTGGGACCACACAATAGGACCATTTTTTTTTCTGTCTTTAAAAATTGCTGTAATCTCTGTATGCACTTTGTTTTTTTATTAAATGTGATCCAAGGTAAGCCTTGACTCTTTTGAGTAGTGCTAGGACAAGACTGTACTCTAACACCAGCATGGATCTGCTTTCCATTGTGTTTGAAATGTGAGCCAAGTAGTGTCTGCCTGCTGTAAAGCTAACATTGCCAGGACAAGTCCTCCACAGAAATAATTTCCATTTTCTTCAGTACTTAGTAATGAAAGATATCGATGCATTAATGGTAATACATTTGGTTCAAAACGAATTTAAGGATATTTTCTAGTTGTGCAAGGATGCTGGCAACAGTAAAGTTCTGACAATTGTTTAAATGTGTAATGTTAAGCTTAGGTTTATAAAAGCTGGTAAACTGGGTCTTTGTCATTTGCTTAAAAAAAAAAAAGAAAAGAAACGTGAACGTGTTTGGTGCATTCAAAAAAAATTATATTCCAACAAATTGGAAAACTTTATTTTTTTTAACTTTTTTTATTTTAAAGAGAAAAAAACAAAAATTGAGAAGCAAACAATTTTTAAAAAACAACAAAACAAAATGATGACAACAACAAAAAAATGACAGTATAGGATTTCAAAACAAGATGATAAGAATTTAACAATGGTTGTTATAATGCATATTGTTATCCTCAAAGTAATTGTTCAGGCTACCAGATACAGGCATGCAAGGTTGATCAAAGAATAAAATTTCCCTTTGGGCAATTTGCTTCACTTTTACTGTATCTATTGTAACTTTTGGGTCTTATTTACTCTTTCAGTTTTTATACTAGTGAGACAATTTGGTGTTTACATATGCAAGTCTGATTTATTTCACTTATGAGTATGGTTTCTAATCGCATTCATTTACCTACAAAAGCCTTGAGTTTAATCATTCTTTATGGCTAAGTAGGATTCCATTATATAAAAATACCACATCTTTTTATCCATTCCTCAGTTCATGGACATTTGGGTTGTTTCCAAGGTTTAGCTATTACAAATTGTGCTGCTATAAACATGGGTGCATATGTATCACTATGGTATGATATTTTCAGTTCTTCTGGGAAAATATCCAGAAGGGGAATAGCTAGGTTGAATGGAACCTCTAATCCTAGTTTTCTGAGGAATCTCCATATTGATTTCCACAGTGGGTGTACCAGTCTACACTCCCACCAACAGGGGAGAAGGGTTCCTTTTTCCTCACAGGCCCACCAGCGTTTGTTATTGGTTAATTTCTTGATGTTAGCCATTCTTTCTGGAGTGACATGATACCTCAGTGTTGTTTTAATTTGCATTTCTTGAATGACCAATGATGTTGAATGTTTTTAAATGTATTTATTTGCCATTTGTATCTCTCCATCTAAAAAGTGTGCATTCATCTCAGATGCCCATTTTTGGATTGGGTCTTTGAATTTGGGAGACCTGATTTTTTTCAATTCTTTATGCATTCTAGATAAAAGTCCTTTGTCTGAGGGACAGTTGGCAAAATTTTTTGCCCAATCTGTGGGTTTTCTTTTTATTCTGTTGGTGATTTCTTTTGAGGTGTCTTATGGTTGAATTACATTGTGTCAACTTGAGCAGTTTAGAGGTTTAACTGAGAGACTCAGCAGGAAGCCAGGGTTCTTACTTTGTAATTATCCTTATCCTGTGCAAAGGAGGGCAAGGACATTTTGTGAGTGCTAGACTAGTCCTGAAGAGGGGGGTGGTCTGGTACTACATAAGGGAGGAAAAAAGGTTTGTTTTTCCCTTTTCCCTTTTTTGCTCTGGCTGCTGCCTTGAAGTGTTGCCCCAGTGCCATGCCACCCTGCCTTGGAGCCAACTGATTATGGACTGAAATCTCCAAAAACTATAAGCTAAATAAACCTTTCCTTACCTCAATTTGGGTGTCAGGTGTTTAGCCCCAGCAATGAGAGAAAAGTAACTAAGACAATGTGCAAAAACTTTTTAATAAGATGAGATCCCAGTTGTTGATTCTTCGAAGTATTTCCTACACAGTTTGGTTTTTGTTCACAAACTCTTTGCCTACCCCAATTCCTCAAGATTTCTATCTAATTTGTCTTCCAGTAGATTTAGTGTTTCTATCTTAATATTAAATCTTTGATCCATTTTGACTTTAGCGCATGATGATAGGCATGGATCTAGATTAAGTCTTCAGCATGTATTAAGTCAGTTTTTCCAACACTACTTATTGAAGAGGCTTTCTTCCATTGAGCATGTTTGGCCCCTTTGTCAAAGATAAAGTGGCTGTGGGTGCCTGTAGTTGTGTCTGTATCTTCTGTCCTTTCTACTGATCCTCAGGTCTGTTTTTTTGCCAGTCCCATACTGATTTTATTATAACAACTTTATAGTATAATTTCAAGTTTGGGATTGTGATGTCTCCTGCCTTGCTTTTGTTGCCTAGGATTGCCTTTGCTATTCTAGGTCTCTTATGGTTCCATATGAATTTTAGGAATATTTTCTCTAGATCCATGAGATATGCTAGTGGTATTTTGAATGGGATTACATTAAATCTGTATAGCAGTTTTGTGAGTATGGCCATTTTCACAATGTTGGTTCTTCCTATTCATGAGCAAGGGATATCTTTCCATTTTCTGAATTCCTCTTCAATTTCTTTTTTCAGAGTACTGTAATTTCAATGTATAAATCTTTTACTTCCTTTGTTAGATTGATTCCTAATTATTTCTTTTTTCTTTTCTTTATGTTATCGTGAAAGGTGTGGTCTCCCTAATTTCTCTCACAGTGAGTTTGTTGTTTGTATACATGAATGCTATTGACTTTTGAGTATTGACTTCATACCCAGCTATGCTTCTGAATTTGCTTATTAGGTCTAGAAGCCTATTGGTGGAGGTTTTGGGGTCCTCTATTTAAAGTATCATGTCATCTGCAAAAAATGATAATTTAATTTCTTCCTTTCCTACATTTATTCCTTTTATTTCTCTTTCTTGTCTAATTGCTCTGGCTAATGTTTCCAGAATATAGGAGTGGGGATAGTGAACAACCTTATCTTGTTCATGATAAAGTGAAAGCTTTCAGGTTTTGATCATTTAGTATGATGTTGGCTGTTGGTTTGTCATAGATGGCTTTTATCAAATTGAGGCAAAGACCATCTATTCTGATTTTCTCTAGGGCTTTTACCATGAATAAGTGTTGGACTTTATCAAAAGCTTTTTTTGCATCTATTGATCTGATCATGTGATTTTTTTCATTTGCTCTATTAATACGGTGTACTACATTTTTTATTTGTGTATGTTGAACCATCCCTCATTCCTGGGATGAATCCCACTTGGTTGTGGTGCATAATCTTCTTGATGATTTGCTGCATTCTATATTTTATTGAGGACTTTTGCATCTATGCTCATTAGAGAGACTGGTCTGTAATTTTCTTAAAAACTTTTTTTAAATGGACAGATACTTAGACTCATAGGAACCACCAGAACCAAATTAAGAAGACATAAAGATGCTGAACAATCCAATAACAAGCAATGAAATTGAGGCAGTAATAAAAGCCCAGGATCTGATGGATTCACTGCTGAATTCTTCAAGACCTTCAGGGAGGTAACAACACCAGTACTCAAACTCTTCAACAAAATTGGAAGTGAAGAAGTATTTCCAAAGTCATTTCTGGAAACCAGCATCATTGTGATCCCCACACCAGATAAAGATCCAACTGAAAAAGAAACTTAAAAGTCAATTTCCTTAATGAACATAGGTGGAAATCCTTAATAAGATACTGACAAATAGAATGCAGCAAATCATCAAAAGGGTCACACATCATGAGCTTTGACTGATGACTGTACTTTAAATTGTACTGTGGAACTTGTATTAGTATTAAAATAATTTATTTTTCTCCTGAAAAAATTATGTATATATTATTTATATATATATATAAATTTTATATATATATATATAAAACTTTACTGTAGGTTAATCACACAGCAAATATTATTTGTCACATTCACAACCTGCAACAGCATCACTGTTATCACCAAAAACATTTCTTAAAAACTTCCAGCACACCTAGGACCCATATATCCCAATATCCATTATGAAAATTAGTAAGCCTCTCTGGCGGGCACTGTAGACTCTGTTTAAAAACTCCGAAATCTGCATTTCCTTTCACACAGAAATTATAAATCTAGGAACCTATTTTAAAAAATAATTAATGTTAAAATTAACATTTTCCAAAAAGAAAGATTATTCCAGAGTTTCTATAATAGTAAAATATCAAAAACAATCTTAAGTGTCCAACTACAGCCATGGAAAATTATGTCATCTAAAAACACTTATGGGTGTTAAGACCACTGTCTCACATTAGATGGGAAAGTGTATCAGAAAACAGACTGCAAAGCAGGCTCTGCACATGTTCACATACGCACACATACACAAAGGACCTGCAAGTACCCAGCTCGAATTGTGGCTACCTCTAGGCAAGAGACACACACAAAAAAGCACTGTAAACCACTTTTCCCATCTTCTCCTTTCCATTTATTTGTAGTTTGATTTTATTTTTTCACAGTAAACATTGCTTTCATAGCATTTTTAAAAGCTTACTTTAGTTCTTTTAGTTACAATTTTAATTTTGGAATAATATTTCTCAAAAGAAGCAGCCCACATTCTAGTTCTACCACACTGAGTTTTCACCTAAACATCATATATCCCTGAAAACTCATCATGTGTGTTTCAAAAAGAAGAAGAAATAAATTCAGAATACTCATATCGTGAAACATTACGACACGCTTTCCATTATCTTCTTGGTCACTTTCTTTCATGTATTTGTAATTCATGCAACAAGACTTAGAGAATTGAATTCAAATCTGCCTATGTGCTAAAGCCACACACACACATGTTCTGTTTACGATCCTGATCTCACTAATACGTTATTTAATAAAATCATTTCTTACCAAATGTTTGAATTCAATTTATAATATCTAGTCATTAGTTTTCCAAGGTACCTCAAAAGGACAAGGAGGAGGAGGAGCAGGAGGAAGAGGATAGAAAGAAGGAGGAGGAAGGAGAAGGAGAAAGAGGGGGAGAGGGAAAGTGAAAGAGGAGGGAGGAGAGAAAAAAACAGGAAAGGGGAGCCATAAATTGACTACCCTACAAGGTCACCGTGAAAGTTAGATAATACTCTATGCAAAACACCTGGCAGCACACCTGACACACAGTAAGTGCTCTGTAAACACCGGTCATCATCCTCCCCAAGATGCCACCATCTGTTGTACTTCAGGTTATTATGCATATGCCAGGTACAGGGGATGCGGCATGGAAAAGATGGCAGCTTCTATGAATTGCATGTTGCTTCTCGATGGCAAAGTGCTATTCTGCCCTCAGAATACCAGTGTGACCTTGAAGGTGCTTTCCAGACTCCAGGGAAAGCCACAGGAGTTCAGGTCTGCAGTCACTACAGGAATGTGGCCCTTAAAAGCTTATGATAGACCACAGATAGGAGGCAGCTAATTTATCAAGAGGAAATGGGCTCTGGTTTTCTTTACAGGCCTCAGATCCAGAAGCTGTGAAGTTGAGTCACCAGTTTGCTATCTGACCCCAGGCCAGCCACTTAACCTCTCCCCGACCTCATTTCCTTACTTAAAATCAACTCTCTGTTCATGTTCCATTCTAATCATTATCTCTCCCCACAACAATTGGTAGTGACTAGGAGGTCCTGTAGATTTGAAAATTAAGTATTCAGTGTGTCAGACTTATAAAACGGAACTGTAAAGGGTTCAGGAATGAATAAGACCAGCGATGCTTTTTTGTTGTTTTGATATTATTTTAAGAGCTCTCTTCCTGGAATAAAATCACCAACCCAGACAATAAGCTTTGTCTGACACTGTGACCCCAGTTCCTGGTGAAGCTTCTTGTGTTGGTATTTCTGGGAGTGATAGAAGGAAGAGAACAGCAGCCCCTTTGTCAGAAGTTAGTCAAGAAGGAAGTAAATTCCAGTTATTTAAAGAGAGTTTAGGGCAAGCTGGGTAACATCCTATGTTAGAGACTACAGCAGGAACTCAATTATTAGATTTTACTCTGGCCACTGTCTCTCTCTCCTTGGCCTAGCACAATGCACATAGCTACAGGCAGCCAGACGAGCAGCCCCCAAACTAACACACTGTCCTGGCTGCCCCATTATACAAAAAAATGAGCACACACAATCCTAAGTACTCACTCAAATGTCTCACCATCCTGAGATCTCTTGAGAACATGCTTGTGGGGAACCACAGAGATGACTCTCCTTGAAAAGAAGAGCAACTATCTCCATTTTGGGTAAACTTGGCCCTGTCTCCATGTACTGATATGTACAGAGCTGGCTAGGTTATTTCTTTGTCCCTTCCATTTAACATTGCTTTAAGCAATGTAAATCAGGCTGGCTGAGAAGCTGATGTGCAATCTCTGAGGCAAAGCAACAGTTTAGTGTTACCCCACCCAGTGACTCCCCAAATACATGGTTGAGCCAGGCAGGACAGAGAGCGTGCTCCACGCTGTGGGCTGGGAATGAACCTCGAGAAAGAGGCTATGACTTCCCAGGGCAAAAAGGATTGTACATCAGAACTGAAGCACTGACCCCAAAATATTAGACATTACCTCAGTTGTTATGCAGATTGCTTTCTTTGCATTTCTTGCCCTCTGCATATTGCCCAGGTGATCTCAGACCTCCTGCCTAGCCCAGCTCATGGTAGCCACAACAGTCACGTATTTCCTGCCACTCTCACTGTCACTAATCTCCTAGCCTCATGGAGAATTAATAAAACCTGGGAAGGGCTCTGGGTCGAGGCCTTTGTTCTGGTGAACCACCATCTTGGCCAGAGTTAGGACCTCTTGGCTCCCCACAACTGTATATACATCTTAGTGTCTTTATTCTCACCATGGGTTGCCCTGGAAGTGGTAGATTGAAATTAACTCACTAGAATTCCAATAACTTCTCCTTGGGATTACAATTACAAACCTTCCTGGGCTGAGACAAGGATGGAAAAGGGTTCTCTATACATGCTGAATGCAGAGGTGTTGTAGAGTGCTTGCCTTCATTCACACTATCTCCAGCTCCAGAAGTACTGACAACAAATGAAGTCATTTGGAGAGACAAGTGTGTAAAGGATCAACTCGCACAGGATAAGAGCTGGGCAAAACATCAACCATTTTTAATTTTGAGACACCTAAGAAATATTCTATATTCTCTTTCCACCATCTTGCTGACTTGAAGTCAATGCATTACCATTAATGATCTCTTAGCTTAGAATGCTGTGATCTTTCTATTTCCTCTCTGGCAACCAAAATTTGATCATCTAATTTGATCATTTCAGTAAGCTACTGAGAAAGCAAATTAACAAGGTGTGTCGGATAGGGTTACATTCAGCTGGGAGTAAAGATGCTCATATGTAGTAGCTTAAATGCAAAAGTTGTGTTTGCTTGTATAAAGGAAGTACGGAGAGAAGCAACCTGATAAGAAGACTCCCCACACACCAAGAGATGCCCTAGATTCTTTGCTGTGCCACATGTGACTTCCTCATGGCCTGCAGAAGGCTGCTAGAGCTCCAATCATTACAGTCACATACCAAGCAGCAGAAACAAGGAAGGGAAGAATAACAAAAGCCTACTTTTTTTTACACAACTGACCAGTAATTCTCAAAGCATGGTTCCAGTATCACTTATTAGAAATGCAAACTACCAAGTTCTAGCCCAAATATAAAATTTAAGAATCACAAGATAGACAATAGCCAACTCTACACCTCTAGATTGTGTCATTTTGGATAACAGGAAGATTGATAGGCTCTGTATGAACACATGCAAAGACTGGTATAAAATTTTAGACTACTAACTTTAGTACCTACATTTTGAAGACTCCAAAGGTTTGTGTTTATTAGTTTCTTGTTCTCAAGATACATAGATTGCTAGAAATTTGAGCTAAGGAGCAGAAAAATTACTGAATTTTCAGACAAAGTGCTGAAAACAGCATATTCTCACTGCACAGCAGCACTAGGCAACACATAGAAAAGTAAGATCTCATCAGCTCTCTGTGACATCTAAGGTCATATTTACGATCTTTTGAAGCCCATTTCTTCTTTTAAAAGCATAAAAATCATATGTCTTTTTTATTAAGTGGCAAAGCTAAAGTAAATACTGAAGTCAGAAGTAAAGCAGACAAAAATAATTTTAGAATATACTTTTCAAAATAAGCACACACACACACACACGCACTCCACCAAGGAGCCTGGGTTCATACGTTCTACCATTCCACCACCAACTTGAGACCACCATTCAAAGGCAGCGGCTACAATAAGCAAAGGCACAGCTGCAGAATCTTGATAGAGGGTTTCGTAGGGCATTAGGAAGACTAAGAAGATGAACGGGCTGATGTCTGTCGACCCAACTCTGGCGATTTGATCTGTTGGTTCTTCAGTCACTGAACTGAAGCAGTAAATAGGAGACTGATCCAATGAACCAGTGTTTTATGGATTCAGCCTGACTAAAGCAGAGACATTAAGGCTAACAAGCCAGCGTGAAACAGATGAGCACATTTAAGTCAAATGCGAAGAGCTGGCATATTTAATGGAGAAGAAAGTTGTGGGGATGCATAGTTAGAACCTCCAATTACAGGTAGCCAACTCCTTGCTTCCCGGGAATTTTGTAACTTTGTTGAATGATGAAGAAGACTTGATATATTATTGGTAGGCAGAGGCCAGGAGATGATGGCGGTGAGAGGTCAGGAACATCATCTACTTCAGTGGTTCCCATCTGTAGGCATACGATCCCAGAGGGAGACATTATGGCAAATGCCTACAGCTCTGTATGTGCAGTGAGCACCCTGTAGTAGATTGAATGAGGTACAGCACTATCACAGTGGGGCTGTAAGGAGCACCAGAAAATACTCAAGAGTCCAAATGGTTCTGCAGGAAATCTCACACAGAACATCCTCTGAATCTCCCAAAAAGACACTCAGGCTCTAGCAGGAAGGAGCAGCTTTAGGCATTTGCTCTGCAGAGCATATCTCATGCGCTTCCCAGGTGTTTATCAAAGCAGGCTTGAAACAAGAGAGAAGCGAGACTGCCAGACCCTGGCAGTTTTACTAGCAAATCTTAAAGCAGGGCTCTACCTAAGCTTGAAATTTCTTCAAAACTTTTCACTTACATGCATGCAAATTTCATCTTCCATGTTTGTTTTCATTTTCTAATTTTCACCAACTTTAAAACATGCTTACTGTGTCCTCTATCTTCCTCTATCTTCCATATCTCCTAATGCTATATCCTGGAAACCATGTAAAAACTGAGACTCTGACCTACAAATAACCCAAGGGACCCTTGTACTTAACCTTACTTGAACACTTTCATGTGCCACTTAAATCATTTTAATGAGGTTACAAAAACACTCATGTCTTGGGTATTTCTTCAGGAGCTGAGGATGGAAATAAGGAAGAGTGTGACCCGTGAGATAGCAGTTTTCACCAAACACAAAAGAAATAACGAAAAAAGGGCTCTCATCAAACAGCTTCCCTGAAAGATCACTGACGTGGAAGCATAACTGTGTAAACACAAATAATTCACGAACTTCTTTTAAAGGAAAATTATCCTGTAATTATAAACAAAAGTGCAAACTCACCTCAGTGGCTTTTATCATAATCTCACTAAATGTAAATGATAAAATTCGTAAAACTTGGTACTAACCAGTATGTTTGCTAATGACCTTGTATGACCCTATAACCAAAACCAATTTACCTATTAGATAAAATTTATAGACAGTAATAGCTTAGTTCATGAACTTTTCTGTTTGGGAACTGAATTCTGCATTTGGCAGAATTTACTTCTATTCTCGAGCTCTGCATCAGGTGATGAACACAACCGTGGTCATCTTTCCCAGGATCTTGGAATGCATTAAGTTTGTGAGCCGTGGCAGCACTATATTAGGAAAAACCACATCAACAACTGAAGATTGATAGTTTTAAAATAATGTAACCAATGGTGTATACAGAAAATAAACCTCTAATCTGTTTATTACCCTTGATTCCTTTTAAATAAACATAAACATATACCTGAGTACAGAATTGTTACTCAGTTATAGTCATCAAGATGACCAAGAATGTGCTTTAAATTTTTTAATTATTATCAAAGCAAATTTAAAATTTTTAAATTACCACAGAAAATACACCCTTCAAAGAGTGTATCAAGGCTACTACTCCATTGGACAGTTTTAGAGGCATTGATCCAGTGAGAGAAATTAGGAAGCAATCATGATGAGCGTTCTTAACATGCTGCATTGTTCAATTTCCTGTCTTCACCACAAAATAGAATGTTCCATAAAGAAATGTTCAGTCTGGTCTATCATTGTATCACCAGTCCCTATACAATGCCTGGCACACAGGAGGTTCTAAAACTACATTAAGTGAATTAATGAAATATATAAAATACTACAAAAGGGTTATTATCCAGGTACCAATTGAAAAAGTAAGAAAAGCCACTCTAAAAGTCAAGGGAAGATGAAATCAATAAAACTTGGAGTGCCATCAGTAGAAACTTGTCTCTTGTTCAGACAGACAACCTGTCACTAGACAATCACAGAGGCAAATGAAATGTAGGAGAGGTCTGGGAAATGACTGGACTTGATTGTGTGGTCAGAAGGGCTGGAGGAAACTATGAGCCTGAACACTGAGG
>RJWT010026037.1:0-15958 GCA_004365215.1 Cuniculus paca | reverse complement strand
TCATAAAGGAGAGAAGAAATGAAAAATAAGCAATAATTAAATAATGATTGATTACTTTTCAGAAATGTTTAAGGACATTAATGCTATGTGCCAAGAGCCATACTAAATGCTATAGGACAGTTAAAAAGTAAATCTACACGTGGAGTTATTAGAGTACAAGTTTAGGACACCAAAGACAGAGTATCTTAAAGGAGGAGAGGAATAAATATTAGGAAAAAATTGAAATAATTACGTTGACATATGAAATAGCCATTAATTTGAAAAGTTAAATAAATTTAGACAATATAGGTTAAAAATTTCTAGTTAACAAGAAGTTGAGTGTGTATGTGTCATGATCTTACATGTAGTTGAAGACTCTGCTACAAAGATCAATTGAACTACAAAAATAAACAATAGCCAGGTGTATCATAGTAGGGAATTTAAAAATCTTATGACTTAGAAATTGTTAGATAATGCAGGTGAAAAAAATCAGAAAAGACAGAGTGAACTAAACAGTATAATATCAATATAGTTCTATTAATAATATAAAGAAATTTACATAATACTTAAAAAATATGATGATTGAACTGAAGTGGTAGTTAAGTGGGTAAGGGACACATAAGACCCTGTTTCAAACCATAGTACAAAACATACACAAATATGTATGAGATACATGATATGTATACTAACATGCAATAACCTAAAATATAATACATCTTGAAAAAAAATATAAAATATGTGCTTGAATTTTATAAAGAAAATTATAGAGCTTTATGGAAGAACATTGGAAAAGCCCCACATAGTGGAGGACTCTATGATATACATGAACAGAAGATTCAATATCCTAAATGAGTAAATTTTGCCAAAAATTATATAGGCTAAATATAATTCCATTGAAAAGCATAACTGTCTTTGATGCTTTATAAGTTAATTCCAAAATGTATATGGAAAAGCCAAGAACCAATTAGACTCTAGATGCCAATTAGAATCAACAACTGGAATCACATCATATTAAAAAACTTTTGCATAGCAAAAGAGACCTTCAACAGAGTGAAGAGACAACCTACAAAATGGGGAAAATTTTTTTCTAGCTATTCATCAGAGGACTAATATCTAGAATATACAAAGAACTAAAAAACAAAAACAAGAACAAACCAGACTTCCCCAAATTTAAACACAGAATCCAAAAATGGGCATGAGAAACACATAGACAATCTTAGATGAAGAAGTACAAACAGCAAATTAATACATGGAAAAATGTTCAATATCACTGGTCATTTGAGAGAAGCAAATTAAAAGAACAGTGAGATTTCATCTCACTCCAGAAAGAATGGCTATCATCAAGAAATCAACCAATAACAAATGCTGGTGAGGTAGTGGCAAAGAAAGTCCTTTTCCACTGTTGGAAGGAGTGTAAATTGGCACAGCCACTAGGGAAATAAGTATGGAGATTCTTCAAAAAGCTAAAACTAGAGGTTCTATTTGACCCAGTTATTCCCCTTCTAGATATCTTCCCAAAAGAGTTAAAAGCATTATATCATAGCAATATATGCACACCTATGTTTGTAGCAGCACAGTTTGTAATAACTAAATCTTGGAAACATCCCAGATGCCCATCAGTGGATGAATGGATAAAGAAAATGTTGCTTTTATACATGATGGAGTGCTATTCCGCCATAAAGATGAATAAGCCTGAGACTTTTGTAGGTGAATGGTTGCAGCTTGAGACCATATATATGTATATGTATATGTATATATATATATATATATATATTTTTTTTTTTTTTGTCTTTTTGAGACAGGGTGTTCTATGCAGTTCAGGCTCACCATGCGCTCACTTTGTAGCCCAGGCTGGTCTCAAACTTGCAATGATCCTCTAGCCTCAGTCTCCTGAGTGCTGAGATTACAGGCTTGCACCACCATGCTCAGCTCAAGACCATATTTTTAAGTGAGGTAAATCGGACACACATGTTTAAATATCACACTGTTTCTCTTGTGTGAGAAACTGAAAATGTAAATCAGGACCAAAATGGAGGCTAGATATTGGGAAGTAGGATGAAAATGTTCAGATAGGAAGGGGAACAAGGGAGGTGGAAGGGAGAAGGGAAAGAAGAGGGAAAAAATGAAAGGGAATAGAAGGAAAAAATGGATGCAAAGTTTTTGTAGATAAGAAAGGGAAGAAGAGTTTAAGGGAGGAGAAGAGCATGAGGAAAAGAGAAGAATCAAGATATATTATGTACATGTACAAATTCCCTATGATGAATGTGATCATTATGGATATCCAAAGAGTACCAATGAAATTAATTAAAAAAAAAAAGAATCCAGACATTGGTCAAGAACAAAATACTTGAGTAAAGAAACTTTCTTTCTGGATATCAAGAGTTAACATTAAAAGAGAATACATAATTAAAATAATAGGATACTGGCAAATGGACTGACAAGGAGAACAATGGGTTAAACACAGGTACCTCAAAAGATCCTTGAGTCTGGACAGTTGATTATTGATTTAAATGATACTATGCACCACTAAGAAAAGTATAGATATTTTCAACAGGTGACACTGGAACACTATTCATATAGTAAAATAGTGAAATTAGATCCCATATTTTACACAACACACGTCTGATCTAGGCTGAAGATCTGTGTGTGAAAGGTAAAGCTGTAAAACTTATATAAGATACTGCAGGAGACACCTTCATGACTTTCATGTAATGATCGATATCTTAAAAAAGAGGTGGAAACACAAACTATGAAAATTTTGATTTCAACAAAACCTAAAACTTGTAATTATAAAAAAGACCTCCTAGAGAATGTGAAAATACAAGCTTCAGATTGAGATAATATATTTGTGTCACACATAACAAAAATAAATTATTATTTAGAATATATAAAGAGTACCTACCCATCAGAATGAAAAAGAGAAACAACTCAGTACAGAAATAGACAAAATATTTGAATAGGTACTTCATAGAAAAGAAAACTTGGTCCAGACCATGTGGGGTCTAGGAAGAGAAAAGTCAGACAACACCTCCCAAGAATCAGCCATGCTGGGCCTGGGAGGAGCCAACCAGCCAGCCTTTCTGGTAAGCCATGCAGGCCATGTGGGGACCAGGAAGAGAAAAGTCAGATAGCACCTCCCTTGAGCCTACCAGCGTGCAGGCTGAAAATCACCAACCCCCCACCCCCATTCCCCAGTAAGTAACAGACTGGTTCAGAGGACAGGCTGAGTTGATAGCAACTCAGGTACAAAAAGCAACTGAATGTTTATATTGTTAGTTGGACTTTGCAGTCCTGAGGTCAGAGGTCTGAGCATCTATAGGGAGGATAACATTATGCAATATAGCAATTTTGGGGAATTTCCTTCTATCTTTTTTTTTTGAAATCCAATATTTTTTTTCATTGTTTAGTTTTGTTTTGATTAATTGCTTTGCTTTATTCAATATTCTGCTTTGATTGGTTTTATTCTGTTTTGTTTTGATTCTGCTATATCTGATGGAAGGGACAACTATTGTGAAGATAACAAGACATACTATGGTAACCATTGTTGTTTGTCTGTTATTCTACTTTGAAGTTCTGTACCAATTTCACTGCTTTGGTTTGATTTGATTTATTCTGTTTTGTTTTGTTGGGTTTTATTATCTTTAAAATAAAAAAAAGAAAAAAAGAAAAGAAAACTTGATTGGTCTACAAACAAATGAAAACATGCTCAATCTCATTAGTTCTCAAAGAAATGAAAATGAAAACAGCAATAAAGTAATGTTCTAATCTCAGTCTATAGGAAACTATTATTTGGTTGACTAAAGTAATTATTAGTAAATGTATGACCAATCATGGCATTTACATACTGCAGGAGGAGTATTAACCTATACAACACTTTGGAACTTCCTTGGACATTGTCTAGCAAAGTCAGCTATATACATATTATATGAACCAGCATGTATACTTATAATTTCAGATTCTAGAGAAATTCTTGTACCAGAAAAAGAATACAAAAGTCATTAGAGTGATAATTTTTACACTAGCAATAAACTGTATGTAATGTGTCTTTTAAAATTAGCATGGGTAAAAATTCTGATAGAACCACACAAGGAATAAATGTATCCATAAATATATGGTAATTAAAAGGATCATTGCACAATGTGTAGGTCTTGAAAACCTCATGTTATACATAATAAATACATACAATCTTATATGTCAATTGAAAACACTTGGAAAAATGAATGAATTGCAGCTCTAAGTAACAAAACAAGCAAGTATATGAATGTATTATGAATCTAATGCTGAGTGAGTGAAACAAGCTATAGAGGACTACAGATGAATACAGAAGAGTCCATGTGCTAAAAATGAGCCTAAATACACGGTTTCATGATGCAAGTTTTATGATAAAATTAAAAAGAAACAAGGAGAATGAGAACCATGGTGGGGGAGGAATAGGAACTCAAATTGTTTTAATTGGATGGTGCTTAGATAGCTGTTAATTTTATTTTATTTTTTTGATACTACAGACATTTAGAAATGCTTCTTTGTGTGTATTCAATATTTAACTGTATTGGTTAGTTTTTCATTGCTGGAACAAAATACCTACGATTTCAACTTATTTTGGATCACAGATTCAGAGGTTTCAGTCTATGGTAGGCTAGCCTCGAGGCAGGAACATCATGGTGGAAAAGTGCGGTGAAACAAAGCTGCTCACTCTTCGGTGGCTAGGAAGCAGAACACAGGGGAGAAGCACCAGGGAAAAAGAGATCAAGGGCCAATACAGTTCCCTAGATCTATAGTCCACCATGGCCCAGTAGAACACACCCAGAAATGTGTTTTACTGAACCTCTAGGCAGCATGCAAGCCAATTAACAATCAAGATTAGTCTTCAATTCCACCCTTTGCCAATTTAACACCAAAACATGATTTCTTAAATCACACTCAATCTCCAAACACATTAACAAGGTCACAATTCCACTTAACATGATGTGTAACTATTCTGTGTACAACCAGAAACACAATAATCATTTTCCTAATGTCTCAATAGTTTCAGAATTGCTCAAAGGTCTAAGTTCACAATCTCTTCTGTCATTGAAGGCAAACTTCTAGCTGTGAATCTCTGTTAAATCCAGAAAGCAAGTTACTTAATACCAACACACAAGGGTGTAAAATAAACACTCCATTCCAAAAAGGAGGAATAAAGTGATAGAAATGAATAGTACCAAAACAAGAACCAAATATTAAGTCCTATAGCCCCACATGTGGCATCCCCTGCACGTAATGGTGAGATGTAAGTTTTAAAGGGCTTGGACAGCCCCAACCCCTTGGTGTTACTGTACTGCAAACCACAAAAGTGACTCCAGTAGCTGTTTCTAGCTTTCCTCAGAGATGTTCCACATTCCTGACATCTCTAACTTTCTGGAATCTCCATTTTCCTCACTTCCATGACTTCCTGTGTCACCTTTTCAGGAACATATTGCCTGGCCTTCTAGGCCTTCTTTAAAATCCAAATGGAAGATCCCACAACTCTTGCATTCTGCATATCTGTAACTAGGCCCCTTTGGAGCATGATTACAGAAGTCCCTAAGTACCTAGATAATTTAATATGATAAACAAATCTTGAAGAACCAATTTCTAGACACCCCTTCTTAAGCAGGGGGCCCAAGAGCTCTCTTCTCAAATAAAAGGTTGACACTTTTTCTACCCTTTATTCTACAATGTGGGAATCTTCCAGATTTCTTTAATGCCTTTGGGCATCTTTTTTCTTGTCCTGGCTCAAATACAATTAAAAGCTTGATGAGAGTAACTTGTTCTGTGAGCACTCTGAAAGATGAGCAAATATTTCTAATAAATTTTAACTTGATAAGTGAGTGATGGCTTGCAATGTGAGCAGTATGTACTGTTGAATGTCACATGATTACAACTGTGTCAATGGTTTTCTCTCTCTCTTGCAGTGGGATTGTGTGTGATTGTCTCCTAACAGCTAGATGCCATAAAGGAGAGCTCATCTGCAGAGGGAAAGGAGAAAAAAAATGGAGGAATCCCTCGCTTCAAATAAGATTAGGGAGATGAATAAACTCTGAGAAACCACAAAATTTTATAGAAAAGCACCACCAAAATAAGGCTGTAGCAGTGTGAGTGAGGGATCTGTTTAATCACAATGCAATATCACATTTTCATGAAATCCTTAAAAGGAGGCAAAAGCAAGTGTCATTGGATAGGTTCCTGGCATAACAAGAAGAAGATACCACGGAGCTAATAAACAGCAGAGATTCTGCAGTGATATTTAATGTCCACCCTACACAATAACCCTACTTTTTCTTGTCTCCCTCACTCTAACCAGAAACGTTTCAAACGTAAGTACAGTCTAATTTTTTTTCTTCATATTTGTATTTTCTTTACATTTTATATTATGCTACAGAAATATAATAATTTTTACATGAAGATTTTTGGATTGTGGAATGAATCATCTGAGTTTCCATTATTCTTATGAGGAAATTTACAAGTCCTTTGGATTATAAACATGTTTCCAGAATGAAATATGTTTGCAAACCAAGGTTTTACTGTAGTTGGTTTATTTTTAATGATGCTAATATCTTCAACAGTCACACCTCTGGTGGCCCCCATTTACACATGGTTCTTTTGGGGCCAGAACATAAGTTTTTCAAATCTTTTTACTCTCCCTTTGGTTCCAAGTTCTCACTATAAATTTTGTTAGAAGCAGTCAGGAGCATGACACATCCTGAATATAGGGCTACTTTAAAATTTCTTTTACCAGATGAATAAGTTTTAAATTCAACCTCATACAAAGTTTCAGGTTATGGAAAAAAATATAGGCACAGTCTTTGACAGAATAAAGTATGCATGGCTTCATTTCCAATTCCTAATACAGTCCACCTGGCCTTTATTGTACACATTCCTGTGGGCATTACCGTCTTTTGACCTCTGACAAGTGTCTCCTATCAAGCTCTGTTGACAGCATTTTAGGCTTTCTTTAGCCTGCTTCTCCAAACTATTCCTAGTTTCTCCCACAAACCAATTCCAAAGACTCTTGAAACATATAGTCATGTGTAATCACAGCAGCGATTCCATTCCTGATGCCATTTTTCTCTATTGGTCAGTTTTTGTTGCTGGGATAAAACACTAGACATCTTAAACTTAAAGGAAGAAATTTTTATTTTGGGTCAGACATTCAGAGGTTTCAGTCCATAGTTAGCTAGTCTGAAGCAAGACTATCACAGGAAAAGGGTACGGTGGAGTAATACCCTGTGCTGTGGTCTTCATGGTGACTGAGAAGTAGACAGCATGGGATGAGCTAGGGAGGAAAAAGTTAGGAGCCAGCTGTATTCCCCTGGTCACACTCTCATGATGCAGAAGTGTGCTTTACTAATGCCCTAGGTCACCTTCAATCCTCTCCAACTGAAAATAAAGTTCAACCATCACATTAATAAAGGCATCTTAAAGAAAATCAATGAAATATCAGTTTTCTGATCATTATTACAGTACTCATTACAGTGAAGTATATAAAGGTCACTAGTCTTTCTCTATTTTATGTATTCTAGAACAAAGAATCATAAGAATCACACACATACTATTGTCCTTATAACAGCTTTCGGGTTTTCTATCATCCAGCTATTTACAATGCCTCCCAAATGCAAACTTTTATTACTTTTCAAACTTGATCCACTGAAAAAAAAAAGACATTAATTAAAATTGGAGTTTTGAACAAAGCAAACAGTAATACAAGAGGAAGGAGAATCTGCTCTTAAAAAAATCTAGCTGGCAGCCGGAATGGTACAATGTAGGGATTAGAGGTGAAGATTAGGACACTGTCACATGTGAGTTTTCATCCTAATCCTACCATGTACCAAATGATCCTGTCTTGAGATATCTGAGCCTTAGATTCTTCATAATGCTTGTGTTGTTGTGAGAATTATGTGAAATGGTGCAGAGAAAGGCTCCCTGGATGAACTTCATATTGGATAATTGTTTGGCTCCCTAGATGAACTTCATATTGGATAATTGATAGTTATCAACAATACTGTTCTATGAAAGAAGAAAGATGCAAAGTTAGTATATACAGTTATAGAAGACAAAAATGTATTTCAAAATTAGCTTTTGTATTATCTTTCTGGCGTGATAACAAATGCCTGAGATAATTAGCTTACAAAGAGAAAAGGTTTATTTTGGCTCATGGTGATCAGGTGACCCCATTGGTTCTGTGATGAGGAGCACATCATGGTGGTATCAGGTGTTAGAGCAAAACTCCCCACCTCATGGTCAAGGAGTAATGGAGAGTGAGAAGGGACCAGTGTTCTAAAATTCCCTTTGAGGGCACCCTCCCAGTTTCCTAGATTTCTACCAGTGAGTCCAAATTCTTAAGGGTTCTACCACCTCCTAATAGTTCCAAATTGAGGCCCAAGCCTTGGATGTATGGACCTTTGGGAAATAGTCAAGACCCAAACTCTAGTAGTTTTTATTCAAAAGTAAATTCTCCATTTATATGCTTCAGAGAGCATTTTGATATTTTATGGATAAGAAGTAAAATGAATAAAACCTAGTTTTCATTGTTGGCCTGTGTTTATCACCTGACCTGACCATCTCTTTTTTCTCACCTGAAATATGATGGTTATGCTAAGATAATGATACTTTTTCTCTGTATTTCAGTGGAACTTTGTGCCTCTCCAATGGTGTAAAAATGTAAAAAAGCCTACATAATAAATATTTTATTATTATTGTATTCTAAGAAACCTTTTTTTTGTATATGCGTTGTAGTTTATTAAGAAAGGAGATAACCGTTCCAGCTTTTAGCACCTGTGATTATAATTTCATGACCTGTGACCATTACCACTGCAGCTGCCCCAAGTGCAGTTGGGTTAAATGTCACGTAGTAATGTGTCCCATCTGCCTAGCAACAGGAAGAGGAAAGGTTGGGAAACATCAAAACAGAGAATCTGAGGAAAATCACAGTCAAAAAAATCCTCAAACCCAAACTTTTGTCCTTAAAACACAACACGATACAACACAACACAACAGAATGAAAACCAACCCTGAAATTGTGGTCGGATAGAAAGTCTTCTTAGCTCCCCAGCAGTATCCAATTCAGTTCTGTTGTAAACTTCATAGTGTATTTCATTTAAATGGTGCAATTTTAAAGTGTCACAGTAATCTGGATGACTTCCTTTTCTACATAATTGATGTGAGGCAAGAGGAATAGAGAAAAATTCTCCTCTGGCAAATTAACTTCTCAGAACATTGGGGTACAATTTAGTACTCTGTAAGAGGTTATTTATTAAATGATATCTGGAAGAGTTAATTTACCTCATAGCGGTAAATAGATTGCTACCCTAACCCTACTCACTTTAGATACTTCAGAGTAAAGTCACTATTGGTTTACTCATCTTGGGGCCAAAGGAACATGTTTTCTGTAATGAGGGATAATTATACCATACAATTTCTGCATTATTCTGTTCACCAGCTGGCTGACATTGTTTTTTAATGGGTTTTCCTTCTGTTTTGACAGGAATTAAAAAATTTTGAAAATTTTTAAAGGTATTCTTCAGTTAGTCCTTTCTTTCATCAGCTTTAAAGCCCCATTCACTGTCTCATTGTATTATGTAAGAAGACAAACAAAACAAAACAAACAAACAAACAAACAAAAAACCCTGACACAGTAAATCTTTATTACTTAGGAAATTTTCTACTTCATACTTGTTGGCAGAATGTTTTCAGACATATACAGATACATATGTTTTAATCACATGCTACTCTTACAGATTCATAAAAAGTAGAAGTACAGTACCGTATATTAAGGTATTCCTAAACGTCTTCAAATTCAGAATGTGGTTTTTCTGAATTATTTTTCAGTTTGGAGTAATTTATATCTGTTTCTCAATAAATGGTTTCTTTTGTGCATGAAAAGGACTAGTAAACTGGGGTAGTTCTAATACTATTTCATCATTGTTGTTGTGTTAAACGTAAAGCAATTGAAAGCCTCAGCTAGCCTTAATGATGTGGTCTTCTAGAAAATGTTAATAGAAGGAATTCAAGCAAGAACCAGGGCTCATATTCATTTTCAAATTGCCTTTTAATGCTTTATTCACTGAAAACCAAGATGCTGCAGTTCTCCAGTTAAGCCACCAGAGAAAGCAGCCAAGTTTGCTCACAAGTAAGCAGACATCTAAGTCAAGAGAACTTCTTGCTTCTAGTCATTTCACTGACTCTAAAATGCATTTTTATTTCTAAGACCTTAAAAGTGAAAAAGGGCATGTTTTTATTGATGAAACATGGCAGGGAAATTTAAAAATCACTAGAATCTATTATAAACATATCTACTTATATGAATCTACCAATGTGCAACTTCAGTTATTTACTATCTTGTTAGTCTCATAAATTGGGAAGAGAATGACATTTTAGGTGTATTTTTCCTTTTTATTCCATTATATATTTGATGTCACAGTTTGTGTCCTAATTTTGAGCCTTCCCATAACTGTGATATATAATTACACATCCTATTTATTGGTTATTGTCTAGTTCTAGGTGAAGCTAGGCCACCGATGCTGCCTGAGTAC
Source organism: Cuniculus paca (assembly GCA_004365215.1). Classification (NCBI taxonomy): domain Eukaryota; kingdom Metazoa; phylum Chordata; class Mammalia; order Rodentia; family Cuniculidae; genus Cuniculus; species Cuniculus paca. The sequence continues at coordinate 5,429 of RJWT010026037.1, read as the reverse complement.
ATCTTTTAATTCCCCTGATGTACTTCCTTAACTTCTCTAAATCTCCTTTACACAGGAATCCATTAGATTTTTCCACCTCCATCAAATTTTACATAAATAATGCAGCTCAAAGTGATCACCACTATCCTCTCCCTCTCCAGATACTGCTGCTTCTTTTTAGTTTTTACAAGAGAATATTGTGAGGTGTTTACAAAGTCAAAACAGCTTTATTTTTCATGCTGAGAAACCCACAACTGCGAAAGTAATTGTAGTCAAAATTTTTAATTCCTTGGGCATGATTGTACAGCCTTTTAAATAAGAATAGTGCATACTTAGCTGGGACTTTCAAGAGAGAATTATGTATTCTGAACATCTAACTGGGGGCCTGGCATATAGTAGTTTAGTGAATCATAGAAATTACTGTTATGATTATTAGGAGGCAATGGGGGGATACTGGAGGATTTTTCTAGTGCATCAGATTGTTAGAAATTCAACAGGACTGACTCCTGATTTCAGACTTTCAAGGAAAGAGGTGATAGCAGTAATCACAAATACTTTAGAAATACCTTATAAGTAAAGGGAGGTCAAAGACTGTGTCAGACATTTTCTCTAAGAGGGCAGTGTCATCATCTTAACAGTGAGGGCACTGCAGCCTAGAGAAGTAAAGTAGCTTGTCCTAGCTCTGTGCTTGTAGTGGAACCGGCCTGTGACCTGGCTAAGGTCTGTTTTCTATGTGAGGTGGACCTCTTGCTGCATGTTGCCAAGTCTTGCTGTTCCCTCTTTTTGAATAGATCACTCTAGGACTTCCTCCATAGCCTGTCTCATACAATCAGCTTGGACATTTGTTTGAGACTGATAAGCAATAACCGAAATGGTTGAAAAATATTCTTACCCATATGTTCTTTAAACTCCAGTGAAATGAATGTGGCTGCACTGTTAAAACTTTTATTGTCTGGCATGTATTTCAAGTTGCAGGCATAGAGTTATTGATTTTTACAGCAGAATTTTGAATCAAAACCGGAAGAAATCTACTGCCATCAAATTGTTCTTATCTTGGAATTGTGCAGCAAAATCAATGGAAATGTAGATATAGAATGCAAAAATGGAAAGTAACCTTTTATATAGAAACTTATTAACATTGTTCAATTTTTTAGATTAATAAATTTTAAACATGACATTAAAAGGCTACACCAAAGTTCATTTTATCAACTTCCTTAAGCAAGTGTTTTTGTAATTATAAATACATTTATTGAATGCTGTTATATATTAAGTATGCAGCTATAATATTTCTTTAGGTTGCATTTCTGAGTAGAATATGGGTCAAAAGCAGACATATTTTTAAAAAACTTTTAGCATATTGTATTAGATTGGCTTCGAGAGAAATTTCAAATTACACTATTTACAAAAGAGACCTGCTTTCCAATACCATTGTCAATGGTGAATTTTATTATTTTTATGAGTTACCAAATATGTAAATGAACATGGAAGCTTATTTAATTAGCATTTTATTCTTTATAAGTGAAGTTGATTTTTTTCATGCATGAACTATGTACATTTCTTCTTCATATATTTTATGCTTGACTTTTGTCCATTTTTCAATTGGCATGTTCATTAGGACAGAATTGTGAGAGTGTTTCATAACTTAAGCATTTACAGTGTGTACTGTAAACATTCTCCCAGTTTATTTTTAATTTTATTTATGCTGCTCTTGGAGTTTTTCCCGACCCCTTCCTTAAGTTTTAGTTTGGAGATTCATGAAAGAATTTTAGATTGTTTTCTCATAAAAATAGCTATCTTTAATAAGCTTCATTGAGTGACATAGATTAAACATGCTATCATAATCTTCAAAATCACAATCGGGCCAAGGTCATTAAATCAACAACTTCTAGCCAAAATACTTGATACATTTTATATTATATATTATCTATATTATACAAAAATATTATATTATTAACAAAATACTATGTTATCTTGATTGCTTCCATCCTTCTTTTCACTTAGGGTAAGATTTGTATCTCATGACAGCTCTCCCATCTTCTCTAATTCTTCCTCCACTTTCTTTCCCAGGCACTTCCTCTAATAAAACCCTTGCATACTTGTTCTTATTTCTGTCTTCTCTTTAAAGAATCTAGATTAACCAGGAGAAAAATTGTTGGTCAATTTTCTTATTTATTAGGCATTCTAGATTTTTTTTCCTTGTTTCAAAAAAAAAAAAAAGCTCTCTAGAAATCTTATTAAAGGTATTTTCCTCTCCAGTTAATGGCAACAGGACACATATACACAAAATCTGCACCCAATTTTAGTAGATGTATGCAAACTTTGGAGACCATCCAAGGACTCTTTGAAAATCTACTGGTCACCAGGTCAAGCAGCCTCATAATATTTTCTGAAGATACTGATAGTCCATACTGATGAAGACTAATTATGTTTTATGGCCTTTCATTTTCCCCTTGTGATTCCTGCTGCATATCCATCCATACCCTGTGGGGATATACAAATTACTTTACCAATCAGAACAACATCAGACTTTACAACATGACTTAATTCTCACCCTTTACTCTCCCATTCTCTTTGTTCCATATAATCAATAATTCTAAACTTACATATTTCATGAATTTTTATTACGAAATTTTCAACTGTTTTTATTAGATGTCAACAATGTATGTGGCCTTGTGCAGGGGCAAATATCAAGGAGAAAAAAAAGTCCCTGAAAAACTAAAAGATGGGAAAGCTAGCAGTAAGGAGTTCCTCTTTTACTTAGGAGTTAAATGTAAGCAAGGCTTGAATGGTTTAAGTTGGAGCAATGGTTTGCACACCACTATTCTTTAAACAGCCAACAAAAGGTTTTCAAAGCAGCCATTTTTAATTGGTCCAATTCTCATTCATGTCTTTTGAAAAACCCTAACAATTTGTGTTGAACTGCATGTCTACCTTCTTGTGTTCTAACTCCTTGGTTCACTTTGTCTCTTGTCTTTCCCATATGGTTCAAAAAAGCACTATGCATAATGCTTTTCTCTGGCATGGCCTTTTGATTCCTAACATTCTTCTGAGGGCCTTAACTCTATAACCATTACCTGATCATGGTGCTTTCATCTAGGATTAGGTTTTGCACTTCTATTGATCTTCCTTTATGGGGTTGAATGTAGTAAATGAACCTCCTAGCTCCCAACAAATTTGCATGTAATTGCCTGTCCAGTCCTGAACACTGAATACAGGGCTAGAAGAATACACCAGTTTTAACGGAGCCAAAAATGTTTTTCTTTCAAAGGCTATACTCCTTTGTAAAAATGGCATATATGGAAAGAATCAGAAAACTTTCTCAAGGTTTGGGAAAATGGTGAGGTGGGAGTATGTCCACGCTATCAAAATCATTATAACCTCAAATGCACCCTTTGAGTTAATCTAGAGTTGGCAATAACCTCTTTTTGGCCACTGGAACATACGGACCTACATCTATGCATCCCTCAAAGAGAACTGAAATACTTTAATCATCCCTGCTTTTCACTGTTGTTGCTTTAGATGGATTTTACTATGTAGTGATAAAAATTTCAGTCTTGTACCATGACTTTGATGGATTTAATATTCAGTCATATTTGAAGAGTTATTGTTGAATTCTTTTGAATCAAAAAGTTTTTTATTTGAAGTGAGAACATTTCATATTTAATGTTATATACACCTTCAAACTTCTCTGATCTACCACAGTGGACAAGATATGAAGTTCTTAAAGGAGATATAAAATTTACTGCAGAGAAATGTCTGTTATACCTTTAATTACCTATATTTGGTAATTGTTTTGGGGTTAGGTTTTTAATTTTTTAGAAATTCTGACTTCCTCAATATTTGTGTGGCACACTATTCATTGTCTCTCCCAATGTGGCTCTCTTATATAACACATTCTCTATTTACTTTAAAGCATTTCATGATGGATTTAAAAAAGTAAATTAGAGCTTCATTTGCTTTGTGATAATTGGAGCCTGCTGGGGGAGGTGTTATATCAAGAAGCCTGGGAATTATTTCTTATAAGTAACCCTCATGGTTCTTCGATGAACACAGAAGTTCTGCATCACGATGGAATACTTGGCATGTGACAGAGAGGAGGGTCAAGGTTTCTTGCCTTGTTTTTCCTATTTAGCCTGAGGAACTGATGAAGTCAACGGGCTAAAGATACGCTCTGGAGTAATCAGGAAGAATTACTGAGGAGGAGGTGTGGTTTGTGAGGAAACGTTGAAAGGATTTTTAAATTGCACTAATAACTGATGAAGTTAAAGCATTATTAGCATTGACAGGAATCCAGCTGTGTCTTTAGTAACATTCTAACTTTTTATTCCATCTCTATGAAAGTGGCAACACTAACATTAATTTGAATTAAATTCTTAGACATCCTACTTCCGATTAGTTCAAAATGCAGAGGATTAACACTATTTCGTAAAATTCCGAGATATGAAAAACAGAGATATTTAAATTCACTGCAAAGAAGATTTCAGAAAACAGAGTACGTTCCATTGTTTTAAATCAGATCATTATACCAAGAATTTTTCCTGCCCTTGCTGCTCTGTTAATTACGTTAAGGGATGTCATTTGACTAATAATAGTACTGTTAGGCACTGTGTTAAACCCTGCGTGTGCCAATTCATTTGATTCTATGAGAACAGTGAGACTATGAGGTGTGGAATACATTAAGATGAAGAAACTGAGTTTTACCAAGAATAGGAAATCCACGCAAAGTCTGCCAGCTTGAGAAACTCATTCTCTAGCTTTGGGTCCTTCTTAGCTCTTATGCATTACCCTGAACTGAAAACCAGGTGGCAAATCAGGAGGGTTCCAGATTGACTCAGATCTGTGTTCTAATGCTGACACTGCCCTCCCTTTGTTCATGATATGCTTTATAAAAATTAAACTTATGTCATATATACTAAAGGAAATCAACATTTAGATGAGAGACTTAGGTCCCTCCTCATACAAACATACTTTTTCCTTCTTGATTATGCTTTGGTTTTATTTGTGCGTTCTTCCGTGAAACTACATGAAAAGATGTGCTTAGAAATAAAATAGAATTAAAATAATTCTTACAAATGGACATATTTCAAGTGAATATGAATCATGGCTCACATGAAATAAAACAACATTATTAGATTATCATTTTGAAAGAATAGGACAAACGGGACTAAAGAAAGGAGCATGCACAGCTCTTTGAAATGAGTTCCATGTACTGGATTTGGAGGCATCAGTTTCTAAAATACAAAAGTAACTAGCAGAATTATGGCAGAAAATATTTTGACAGTTTATGGAGGAAGGGAATACTGCTGAATGGAAAGTACTACCTCAGTCAGCATAACAGAGATAAAATACAAGTTTTAAAATTGTAGAACTACAAACCTTTGGTAATTTTGCAGGACAGTTTGTTAAGATATGAGTTCACCAAGAATGAGCAATGCCTGTGCACTTCATTT
>RJWT010026036.1:0-15949 GCA_004365215.1 Cuniculus paca | reverse complement strand
CAGGAGGCTCTGCAGCGGGGTCCCCTGTGCCAGGTTGCAGCCAGCAGCCCCTGAGAGAGACAAGGGAGAACCCTGAGGGACAGAGAACGCCTTTGGGAGCGTCGAGGACCCCACCGAAACAGAGCCCCGAGCGGACTCGGACTCCCAGGCTCACGGGGAACGAAGGCCCGGGCTGCTGCGCGCAGGGAGTCCTCCTTTGCTGCACCCGGCGAGCCAGGCGGGGGACAGAGCGGCTGAACAAGTAACTCTTACCCCAGCGACCCCGGGAGTGCGCTTGCTTTCCGAGAGGAGCCCAGGCCGGCCTCAGACTCCCAGCAATCCTCCTGCCTCAGCCTCCCGAGTGCTGGGGTAACAGGCACGCAGCAGCACACTGGCTGCCTGAGCTTCTCTGACATATAACTGACACCTGCTTGTTTCAAGTGCACCGTCTGATACTCCGAGACACTCGTCTCTGCACCCACAAATCCATCGCTACTGTCCAGAGAGTGACCCCCTGTTCTCAGTTGAACTTGCCCTGAAAACCCACCCAAGGGAGCGCTAATTCCTGGACCTCCAAAGGGTGCTGCACCTGGCAACTGGCAGGGTCTCCACAGAGGTGAGAAAGTCGAACTGAGACTACAGGGAAGGCCGAGTTCAGTGTGCCTGGTGTCCTTGGAAGAGGAAATCATAAACTGGGTGTGGCTCATGCCTGTAATCCCAGCACTCTGGAGGCTGAGGCAGGAGGATCAACACAAGTTCAAGGCCAGCCTGGGCTACCTAGTGAGTTCAAGACAGCTGGAATTACATAGCGAGACGCTGTCTCAAACACACAAAAGAATTCTCTGTAATGAGACCCTTCAGTCTGTAGTCCTGTCTGGCCTCCTGTCTGTCACTTGGCACTGTTTGTTTATTTATTTAATTTGGTTTTTTGAGACAGGGTCTCACTGTGTAGCCCAGTCTGGCCTTGATCTCACAGCCATCCTCCTGCCTCAGCCTTCCGAGTGCTGGGATTACAGACGTGTACCACCACACCCCACCTGCCATTTGTTTTCACATGTCGAGAGCCGGGAGTTGGGGTTGATGATTGTCCCTCCAGCGCGACAGGGTCCAGGTAAGCAGAGGCCCTTCCTGGACCGATGGATGACTGACTTGCAGATGGATCACCACACTTGAATGCAGGGGGCCCCATGTCCGGCATCCTGCGTCCCCACAAGGTCTGGGCTCTGGTCAGGTTCTGCTGACCGTGCGCACTCGCCTCCCCGAGCTGGGCTGCAGATCGGCTGCAAGGGCTGGGGGCCAGCGCGGTTTCTTTCCCCAGTGCTTTATGTGCACAGAGCAGATGCCACTCAAGGTGCTTTCGGAGCTGCCGGGGCCATCGCTCACCCCCTTTCCAGTGCACCCAGAAAACCTCTCAAAGTGCAGAATATCTACAAATAGAATGGATCTGTCTCTGCATGCAAAAGAAACTGGGAGTGCAGAGCAGGGGACAGGATGAAAGCATGCATGGGTCCCCATGGTCTTCGTGGTATGTGTGTGTTTTATTTTTATTTTATTTTATTTTATTTTATTTTATTTTTTGTCTTTTTGAGACAGGGTCTTACTATGCCACTGAGGCTGGCCTTGAGCTCACTTTGTAGCCCAGGCTGGTCTCGAACTCACAACGACTCTCCTGCCTCAGCCTCCCAAGTGCTGAAATTACAGGCGTGAGCCACCATGCCTGGCTTCCTTTTCTTTCTTTCTCTCTTCTTTTTGTCACGAGAACAGCTGTCTTCTCTCTCCCTCGTTAATAATGGAGTCATTTCTATGGTATCCCAGTGGCCTGAGAGGTCATAAACATGGGGCCAGAGCAGGGTGGACAGGATACTTAACAGAAAATCAGGGAGGTAGGCGTGGTTTGCACACCCATAACCCCAGCACTCGGGAGGCTGAGGCAGGAGGATCGCTGTGAGTCTGACAGCAGGCTGGGCTACATAGTGAGTTCAAGGCCAACCTGAACTGCACAGCAAAACCCTGTCTCAAAAAAATATAAATAAAACAAAAAAATGTGAAAAGGGCTGAGGCTACAGATTGATGTGATGGACTTGAGTTAAATCCCCAGTACAAAAAAGAGAAAAGAGAAAAGAGAAATGCAGGGAGGTGAGGGAGAGAAAGAAAGGGAAAGAGAAAAAGAAAGAGTAGATGGCAGATCGATCAGTCAATCAATCTGGAGATGCCGAAATGGGAAAGGAGGTGGAGTGCCTAAAATTTAGAATTAAAATATCAAAGTCCGTAGCCAGCAGGAAAAAGGTACATTGAACATACTGCCTAAAAATATAAATAGATTCAAAAAAGGTTTTCATAAAATATTTAGAGCTCAGAGGGGCCTTAGGAATCATCTAGTCTGGTGGTTTGAAACAATTTTCTGTGTTAATTTTAGCACCAGAACTCTTTTTCCCCCCCGGGATAAAATTGCAGGGCCTAGGAGAGCTGTGGTGGAGGGCGTGGGGCTGGGGCGCCGCGGAGACGGGGAGCCCGGGGTGTCCCTGCGCGGGGTCCCCGCCGGCTGACGCCGGAGTCCACGCTGGGGACACAGCCGCCCGCTGCCGCCCTTCTGCGGGGCTATGCCGCCCTCTAGTGGCCGCCTCCCGACCCCGGAGGTCCGCGCGCCCGGCCCGTCTCACGCCCTCAGACCAGCCCGCAGCCTCTGAGGCCCCCGCGGGGACCCCGCTCAGGACGGATGGGCCAGGACAGAACTCGAAGTGGGGGCTGGGAGCCCAGGGTGGTGGCGCACGCCTGTAACCCTAGCCCTGTTGGAGGCTGAGGCAGGAGAGGTCCAGGCCAGCCTGGCTACATAGTGAGACCCTATTTCAAAACCGAACCAAACCAAACCAAAAAACCCTAACCCCGAGGGGCCTCTGGATATCTGCTTGGAGGAAATGCACCTGGCTGGTTTCCTAGCTCGGCCGGCGCGGCAGGTAGAATTGTGGACCCGCCGCACATGCTCTTTTTTGCTTCTCTGTAGCTTTACGCTTTTTGCAGTGAATGCATTGCGGCTTGAGTAACGGGAGGAAAGCAGTAAGAGCTGTCTTAATTAAAAGGAAAAAAAAGCTGTGAGTGCAGATTCTGGTGTGCACGTTCTGGGAAAAAGAAAAAAAAAAGACAGATGCGGCAGCAAGGCTGGAGTCCACGGTGAGGTCACTCGGGCGGGGGACAGGGAGGGACCAGGCCAGACGCTGCCGGGCAGGAGGCCCAGGTGTCATCCGGCCAATGCAGAAAACAGAAAAGGGTGCCGCTGACCCCTCATCCGGATGTCAGGAGACCTCGCCATCCCAGCACCCAAGACGCTGGGGCCCTCAGCTCCGCAGAGCAAGAAGGCAGGTGTGACGCCCCCTAACTGCCACACCCCACATGGCCGGCGCCTGACTGCCAGGTTTTGGTGACAGTGACTTAGATTCTCTCTCTCTCTCTCTCTCTCTCTCTCTGCTTCTTTGAGACAGGGTCTCACTCTGTAGCCCAGGCTGGTCTTGAACTCACAGCAATCACCCTGCCTCAGCCTCCTGAGTGCTGGGATGACAGGTGTGCGCCTCCACGCCGGGCTCCTGGCCTTCCCTGGGCTGGGCAGTGCTCTCCTCTGACCCTCTCCTGCCCAGACCCCCTCCCCAGGTGTGAGCTGCAGCAGAACCATTTCCTAGTCCAGGCGCGAGCACCCCTCCCAGTTCAAACACTGGGGTTCAAGGTCACTTTGTGACCTGCCTGAGCCCAGCTGTGTCCGGTGGCAGTGCGGGTACAGCCTGAGCAGAGATCACCAGGCTCACGGACCCTCCGGTGTCCACCTCTCTTCTTTGTGAGCCCGGTGGGCCAGGGGTAGACGTGGCCTTTTCCCTGCTAGGGAGCGAGAGGTAACAGAGTTGATTTCCAAGGGCAGCACTGGTGTCCCGGAGAGGGCTTCGAGGGCTTCTTTTGGGTGCAGATGAAAGAGACGTCAGGGGGAGTTAGGAGGGGGCGGCCTGTGGAAGTCTGCAGCGCTGGCCACTCAGTGATGAAAACAAAGCAAAGGCCGGGGATCTAGCTCAGTGGCCTAAGCGCCTGCCTGGCAAGCGTGAGGTCGTGAGTTCAATTCCCGTTGCCGCAAAAAAAAAAAAAAAACCTAACTGATTTGGAAAACAAAGCAAAACAGGAGGGGAGCTGGGCAGACATGGTGGCCTCTGAGGACCTCGGTCCCAAGGAGGATGCGGTGGGCAAGCACCAGGAAAGGACTCCGGGAAAGTGCTGTGGGGTGTCTTCTTTTCTTCTCTCTCTCTCTCTCTCTCTCTCTCTCTCTCTCTCTCTCTCTCTCTCTTCCTTCTTTTCAGTACTGGGGATTAAACCAAAGGCACTGAGCTATAAGGTCTTGCTAAACCACTGTCACCCAGGCTACACTCAGACTATTTTATTTTATTTATTTTTGGGGACAGGGTCTTGCTGTACAGTTCAGGTTGGCCTTGAGCTCACTATGTAGCCCAGGTTGGCCTCGAACTCGGAGGGATCCTCCTGCCTCAGCCTCCCAAGTGCTGGGATCATTGGTGTGAGCCACTATGCCCAGCTAGCACATCTTTCTAGCACACCTTTCTAGGAGATTGGAAGCATAGATATCAACATTGTATATGTTTCTCCACCCAGAAATTTGACTTCCAGCAACAGTATACCTAGGACCGTGTGTAATCTCATTGCTCATTGGTGAAAGTTATTATCTAGCGATGAAAGATAGGTCTCATAAAGTGTGGCACCTCTGCCTGCTAAACCCCAGCGCAGGGCTTAGAAATGAGGGTGCAGAAATGCGGAGTTGTGGTCGCTTTCAGGGTGGGGGCAACATTTGCTTTTCATGCTCTACATACTTTTGCAATTAAAAAAATTTTTTTGAGGTCATCATAGATTTATATGCAGTGGTAAGAAATAGTGTGGAGGGATCCTCTTTGCCTGTTTTCCATTTTTCCAATTTTTCATTTCAAACATTTTGTTTGTTTTGTCTTTTTTTGAGACAGGGTCTCACTATGTGCCCCAGGCTGGCCTCGAACTCAAAGCAATCCTCCTGCCTCAGCCTCCCAAGTGCTGGAGTCACAGGTGTGCGCCACCACGCCCAGCAAGAAATTTCTTTTCTTGTTTTCTTTTTCTCAGTAGGTGTTGGCAGTGCATAAAGATCGTGTCCCTGGGTGGCGTTGGTGAGAGAGGACACAGCGTCCCCCCTTCCTCAGCTCCTGCATCGCTTGGTCCCCTTCTCTTTCCAAAAGACCCCTCTTCCCGTTTCCTATTATCTGCACTTTATTTCGCTCTGCAGTATATCTGGGGTTTCTCATTTAAGAGACACCATGTGATATTTAAGCCCGTGAGAGCCGGGCGTGGCGGTGCACGCCTGTGATTCCAGCACCCATCGGGAGACCCTGTCTCCAAAATCCAAGTAAATTAATAGAACTTGTGAGTCTGATTTATTTCACTTAACATTATGGTCCTGAGAGGAAACCATTTTCTTGCAATCAAGAACTTTATATAAATGAAGTCGCATCATATATAACCTGGGGCTGACTTTTCTACTCCGAGTATTTCTCTGGGTTCTCATCTAAGTGTGTTTGTTTGTTTGTTTGTTTGTTTGTTTGCAGTACTGGGGACTAACCTGGAGCCTTTGCACTGAGCTATATCCCCAGCCCTTTAAAAATTATTTTAGGGCTGGGGATGTAGCTCAGTGGCATAAGTGCCTGCCTAGCAAGCGCAAGGTTGTGAGTTTGACCCCCGGTAACAAAAAAAAATTTTAAATTTATTATATTATTGGTACATCTTTGCAATACAAAAACAATTACATTCATTACTGGGAGTTGGCACATGGATATGACATTTCTCAATTCTTTTTTTTTTCATTTTCCTTTTCTCTTTTTCTTTTTTTTCAAATTCATTTTATTTCAAAGAGGAAAAAAAATTCCAAAACACATCAACCAGGGGGTTGATTCTTTTTTTTTAACACCCCACCACCACACTTTTTATATGTATTTTGAGAATGGATCTCACCAAATTGCTAAATTGCTCAGGCTGGGCTCAAACTTGAGATCTTCCTGTTCAGCCTCCCAAAATGCACCACCATGTCTGGCTCCAAGCTGTATTATGTGTCAGAGGTTCATCCATTTTTACTGCTGAGTAGTATTCCACAGTGTGGATGGACCACAGTTTGCTTAACCACTAATCTATGGAAGGATATTTGGGTTGTTTTCAATTTGGGTTTTGTTGTTGTTATTTGGAGACAGGATGTCAATATTTAGCTCAGGTTGGCTCCAAACTTGCAGTGATCCTCCTGCTTCAGCCTCCCGAGTGCTAGGATCAAGATGTGTGCCCCACACGTGGCTTTGATCACTTTAATGGCCTATGAGGCCCTCACACCCTGTTTTGCAGATGAAACACCCACAGGAGACAGGCTTTAGTGTGATCACCATTTGACAGACGAGGAAACTGAGGCTTGGAGGTTAAGGTACTTGTACAAGGTTGCTAGCAAGGAGACAGGCAGGATTTGGTTCTCCTTTTCAAGGATCTTGAACACTGTACTCTGTCACCTCACCAAACGCTGGCAGAGCCCCACATATTTATTCCAGATTGCGTTCTGGGTGTGTGTGTGTCCTCTCATCTGCAGTAGTAGTGCTCAGGACCTCCCCTACAGGAACACAAGCACACATGCACAAGAGCTCCTGACCATGATACGTACTTCGGTTTTGTTTGTAAAGTCAAAAACTGGACACAGTTTAAGTGCCCATCAAAAAGTGATAAAATACGTTTGTTGTGTCTATGCAATGGAATACTATACAGCCATCAAAACACACCATAGGTTTGTATCGATTGGCATGAAAGATGTTTATTACATATGTTTAATGAAAAACTAAACTTAGCCGGGGATTTAGCCCAGTGGCCTAAGTGCCTGCCTGGCAAGTGCAAAGTCATGAGTTTGATCACTGGTGCTGCAAAAAAAAAAAAAAAAAAGAAACAAACAAAGAAAATAAAAATATGCAACTTATAGTGTATTGGACAGGGTAGGTACTGTTGTAACAGTACCTCACAGCACAATTCTGGGAAAATTTTCCCGCCTCAGCCTCCCAGGCACTGGGATTATAGGCATGGACCGCCATACCTAGCTAATTTCTCATTTAGAAAAAAATACAGCTGGCTGCCAGTGCTCATTTAATTTTACATAAGTGGCATCTCAGAGACTGAAGCAAACTTATGGTTTTCAATATGAAAATAAAATATAAAAACTCTCCTTGGACTTGATGCTAAAGAGCAGTCTTCTCTCCTTGTAATGCAGCAGAAATGTGTATCAAGATCAGTAATTCATAATTTCTACATGTGTAGTAAATTTCAAAACATGGGACCAAGCCAAGCATGGGGGCACACACCTGTCATCCCAGCATTCGGGAGGCTGAGGCAGGAGGATCACTGTGAGTTCGAGGCCAGCCTGGGCTACACAGTGAGACTGTTTCAAAACAAAACAAAAAACAACATGAACCACTCAAACCAAAATACCACATTCTGTAATCTGCAAGCTACCCTGGGACAAACACGGCAGCCACAGTGTGACTGACCAGAATTCTTGGGGCCCATGGGAGACGGGATTCCAACCCATTCCTGTAAAATGTCATAAACGTGCACATGGATTTCATAGAGAAAAATCTGGACTCGAGAGTGAAAAATGGGCTCTCCCCTCTTTTGTTTTGTTGTTTGTTTGTTCTAAGACAAAGTCTCCCTATGTAGTGCAGGCTGGTCTCGAACTCACTGTGTAGTTCTGCTGGCCTCAAATTCGCAGCAATCCTCCTGCCTCAGCCTCCTGAGTGCTGGAATCACAGGTGTGCACCACTATGCCCGGCCTTCATGCTTTATTGTATATGCCTGTTTGATTTATATTTTAAATGGTGAGCACATGTGTTCCTCAAGATGTAACAATTTAAAGGATTCGTAGGCAGGGATGTGGGCGTGCCTAGTCCCAGCTAGAGCCCAGGAAATCAAGGCCAGTTTGGGCAACACAGCAGGACTCTATTTCTGAAAGAAAGGAATAAAGAAAAAGGAGGAAAGAGGAGGACAGGGAGAGGAGAGACGGAAAGAACCAGAGAAGAGAGATTTGTGAAATCCTAATAGTTACAGCTCTGGGATTTGAGTTTAAAATTCTAAACGGCCACTAGGGGGCAGCAGAGACGCGCGTGTGGGCGTGCGTCCGCCCTGTGCGACTCATTCTTGTTTACTATGTTTCTTACACAACTTCCCCATTCACCAGGCCATCTGTGATGTTTACTCACTTGTTTGAGGAAACACGGAGGCCGCTCACACTGGCAGATTCAGCAGTGGGGCCGATAATCCCACTTCTCTTAAACATTGCTTTTTTGGGGGCAGGGTTTCTCTGTATAGCTTAGGCTGGCCTCAAACCACAGTGATCCTCCTGCCTCAGCCTGCCAAATGTTGTGATTACAGGCACCCATGCCGGGCTGTTTTTCTGTTTTTGGTTTGTTTTTTGCTTTGTTTTTTAGGTGTTTTTTTGTTTGTTTGTTTGTTTGTTTTTGACAAAAAAAACCCCAAAATCTATGTAGTCCAGGCTGGCCTTGAACTCTTGGTAATCATCCTGCCTGGGTCTCCCATGTGCTGGGATTACCTGTGTGCGCTACCACAGCCGGCTCATAGGGTTGTTCTGTGTTTAAGTTTTCGAGACACTGCCCCGCTGCTTTCTGTTTCACGCTCCCACCCACAGTGCCCCGCCTGCCGCTGGCTCCACATTCTGACCGCCCCCGTTATGTTCTGGGTTTCTTCGCAGCTGTGGCCCAGTGAGTATAAGGCGGATTCTCACTGGGGTTTTGGTCTGCATTTCCCCGATGATTAATGATGCTGAGACTCTTTCCATGTGCTTTTTGGCTGTGTATATAATTTCTTTGGAGAAATGTTTATTCAGGTCCTTTGCCCATTTAAAAATTTTGGTTGATTGAATGACTTTTTTGGTGTGGGAGATGGAACCCAGTACACACTCCACCACTGAGCTATGCTCAGCCTTCACCAACTCTCAGCGTTTTTTTGTTTGTTTGTTTTTTGTTTTTGTTTGTTTGTTTGTTTGGTTGGTTGGTTTGATTTTTGAGACAGGGTCTCACTGTGTAGTCCAAGCTGGGCTCGAAGTTGAGGTGACCCTCCTGTCTCAGCCTCCTGAGTTCTGGGATGACAGGCATGCACATCTATGCCTGGCTTTTAGCCCATGTTTTGATTGGGTTCTTTTAATTTTTGTTGCTGTTATTGTGGAGTTTTAAGAGTTCTCGATATATTACAGATAATCCCTTATCAGAGAAATTATTTGAAAATGTCTTCTCCCATTCTGGGGGTTTGCTGTTGTCTATTGAAAGCATCTTTATTATTTTTGTGCTGGGAGTTGAACTCAGGGTTAGGGTTAGGGTTGGGAGGCTGAGGCAGGAGAATTGCTGGGAGTTTAAGGCCAGCCTGGGCTACAAAGTGAGTTCAAGGCCAGTTTGAATTGCATAGTCTAGAAACCCTGTCTTAAAACAAAACAAAACCAGCATGGCACTGGAATAAAGAGATGGAGCTGCACCCCCAGCCCTTTTTATTTTGTATTTTGAGGCAGAGCAGAGCTGGCCCTGAACTTGTCACCCTCCTGCCTCAGCCTGTGAAGTAGCTGGGATTATAGGTGTGGCCACCACATGTGGCTCATAGCATCTTTTTAAAAAACATTTCCAATAATGATTGTTCAATACTTTTTTAACTTTTTTTTTGATACCGGGAATCGAACTCAGGACCCTGTGCTTGCCAGGCAGGTGTTTATGCCACTCGGCTTTAACCCAGGCCCTGGACAGTTCAACACTTAACATCTGACTAGAATTGCAAAGGGTCTGCATTAGTTAGGTTTTCCTAGAGCTGACAGTATCTTCTCATGCACAAAGCTTGAAACTTTGTGAAGCAGTTTGTGTAATTTTGTTTCTTTTCCTACCATTACCTCTGGTGTTAAAGTCAGTGCCGGGCTACATATGCCTGTCACCCCAGCACTCGGGAGGCTGAGGCAGGAGGCTCACTGCCAGTTTGAAGCCAACCTGGGCTACACAGTGAGTTCAAAGCCAGCCTGAACCGCACAGCGAGACCCCGTCTCAGGGACAAAAAACAACAAAAGAAATCGCTGCCAAAGCGAACGCTGCAAAGCTTAGGGGCTCTGTTTTCTTCTAGGAGTTTTCTGTCTGACACTTTGGGATGAGTACCTTTCTGTAAGTTGTTTCAAGGGTCCAACTTCATGTTTTGCATGTGAGTATTCAGTCCGGGAAATCCTGTTAGTGGCCTTTACTCATTGGATGCTGCTGGCCCTCTTGTCAAAACAAGGGCTCATTTAGTGGCTTTCCTTTCTGCTCCACTGGGAATTCATGGTGGTCCTCCTGCCTCAGCCTGCTGAAGGCTGGGCTCACAGGTGTCCACCACCATGCCCAGGTCTTCCTTGCTTTCTTCTGGGGTGGTTGGGATGGAGCGCAGGGTCTCAGCCTGCCAGCCAAGCACTCCCCCTCTGAGCGACAGCCCCAGCTAGTCCAAATGTCTTTATTCCAGTGCCATGCTGGTTTTGTTTTGTTTTGTTTGTTGTTTTGATTTGAGACAGGGTTTCTAGACTATGCAATTCAAACTGGCCTTGATCTCACTTTGCAGCCCAGGCTGGCGTTGAACTCTCAGCAATTCTCCTGCCTCAGCCTCCCAAGTGCTGGGATTACAGGTCCATCACCATGCCCGGTTCACACTTTTTTTTTTTATATATAGTGTTTTGATTAGCATTGAGTTTTGAAATCAGGACATGTAAGTCCTCCCTCTTTGTTCCTTTTCGGGATCGTCAGGCTAGTCCATGCCTGCTGTGGTCGGGCTCTGGTTTGTCCCTCAGGGTTCCCATTCTGGAAGCTTGGACCTCGGTACCACAGTCTGAGAGGTGGCAGAAGCCGTAAGGATGGGGCCTCGTGGTGGGCGATTAGGGTTTCCGGGTATCACACAAGGAAGGGGTGAGCCCCCATCTGTTGGGACTGGGTTAGGGCTCGAGGACTGGATTGGCTACCACAAGAGAGAGCTGTAATGAAACAAGGACACCTATGGGTTTGACTCCTTCTGTGTGTACTCCTGCCATGCACTACACACACATATCCTTGTTAGTCTGCGCGTGTGTGCGTGTGTGGTGCTGGGAATCAAACCCAGGGGCTCGTGCACACCGGGCAAAGCACTGAGCTCCACGCCAGCCCTGGCCGCCTTGTCACAATGCAGCCTGAGGACCTCACGACGCAAGTGCTTGAGCGCAGACTCCTCAGCCTCGGACCCGGGAGCTGAGCAAACCTCTCCCTCAGGGCTTAGGATGTGGCTCCGTGGCACCGGGTTTGTCCAGCCTGCACGAAGCCCTGCCTTCCATCCCCAGAGCACAAAAATAAACGCATAAAACAAACCTCTTTTCCTTGTAAAGCACTCGATTTCAGATTTTTTTCACAGCAACACAAAACAGACTGAGACACAAACTTCAGGAAGCATTTTTCTATTTCTACAAAAACATCTTTATTATTGTTATTATTTTTGAGACAGGGTCTCACTATGTAGTGACTTGAACTCACTATGTAGCTCAAGCTGGCCTCAGACTTGAAGCAATTGTCCTGCCTCAGCCTCCCAGGTGTTGGGATTTACAGGTGTGCACCATCATACCTGGCAGTAAAACCATGGCTGGCTTTTGAGAGAGATTTCAGAAATCTATGGCTCTCTCTGGGTAACACTGACATCTTCACAAGGTTAAGGCTGCCAATGCACACACACACACGGCTATCTTCCCATTTAGGGATCTTCTTTAAGTTTTTTCAGAAATATTTTGTAGTTTGCAGTGTATGTATCTTTGGCCTTCTTGGTTAATTTTATTCCTAAGGATCTTGGTCTCTTTGATGTTATGTTTTGTTTTTTGTTTGGAGACGAGATGTCACTACGTAGCCCAGGCTGACCTCAAAAACTTGTGGCGATCCTCCTGCCTCAGCCTCCCGAGTGTTGGTTTGCAGGCGTGCACCACCGAGCCAGGCATCCGTAGCTGTCGAGTGCACCATGCGAGAGGTCTGCAGACTGACCGACTGCACTTCCCGCTACTGGGATATCTGTCCCCCAGCCCCCAGGGCTTCCGGAGAGCCCCCCTGTTGCAGAAGGGGGCGCCGCGAGGCGCGCGCACGCGGCCAGGTTGGGGGGGACCTGCGCGCACTCCGGCCCCGCCGCGCACTACGGCGTCTTTCTCAGCGGCGGGGCTTTCGTGGTGCTGTCGCGGCTGCCTGGATGCCCTGACCCGATTCGGAATGTCCCCGGCCCTGGTCGCCTCGGGTCGGGCTCCCGGGCTCCCGGGCTCCCCGGCCCCGCTCAGTCTGAGAACGCGGCCCCGCCTGCAGGGGGACTCCGGGCCGGCAGGGGGCGCTGCGGCGGGCGGGCGGCGGGCGGCTCCGGGCCGGCAGGGGGCGCTGTGCGAGCGTGCGGCGCGCGCTTCCGGCAGGTGGCGCCGTGGCCGCGGCCCAGGCCGGGCGGGCGGCGGGCAGCGGGCGGCGGCGGCCGGCTCGCGGGCCCCGGGCGGCGGCGGCGGCGGCGGCGGCGTCGGGCGGCGGGGAGCGCGGCGGAGCGGCCGGGAGGAGGCGGCGGCGGCGGCGGCCGGGGCTGGGCGCGGGCGGCGAGCGCGGCCCGGCCGGAGCCCGCATGGCGGCGCGGGCCTGAGGCGCGGCCCGGGGCGCGGGGAGCGGGGCCCGGCTGTGTCCCCGCGGCGGCCTCGGCCCGGCGCGGCCCCGCGATGTCCGGCAGGATCGAGAAAGCAGGTGAGGCGCGCGGGCCGCCGGCCGGGCCTGGGTCGGCCGCGTCCCCGAGCTCGGCTCGGTGCGGCCGCGTGCAGGGCCTGGGCCGGCGCCGGCAAAGAGCGCACCCGGCTCGGGAACCGTGTCGCTCCCGAGGCGCCCGCAGGGCCACGGACACCGCGAGGGGCCTCTTCGCGGCTTCGGGGCTGCAGGAGCGGGCAGATTGTTTCGGGGCGCAGCCGAGTCGTCCCGGGGACTCAGCCCAGACCTGCAGCGCGGGCGTGCGGGGACCCGGGGGCTGGCGGGATCGGGGTCTGGCTGCAAACCTCCTCCTTTGTGTGTTCCTGGAAATCTTGGGGAGTCGCCTTTGAGTCCCCGGGTGCTGCCTGCGCTGGGAATCGACTCTCGGAAGAGTCAATTACTGTGTGCATCTGGGGCCCCGGGCTTAATTAGCCAGCGCACTTGGCAGGGCCGAGCCGCCCCGCGCGCAGTGCAGGGCGAGGGAGGAAGTGATCCGGGGCCTCTGAGCCGGTTGTCACGGCCCCGGCACCAGGTAATGAGCCCGGCAGCTGCTACGGAAGGCGAAGCTTTGGGCTGCAGAGGAGGGGTCGGTGACGCGGGGGTTTGGGAGTTGGCTGTGTTTCCCAGCTTGAGCCTGGTACGGTACTTTTCGCACCTCTGCGGTGGATGCAGAAGGCGATGTAAGTTTTGCAGCCTGTGGTGTAAGCACAGGAAGGAAATATTTATAGCCTTTATTGAGGTTTTGCTGTGTATTGGGCTCTGTGCTTACTTGGCCCCTTGAGCGTGCTGCTTATTAAATCCGTGGTGAGCCAGATACGGCTCGGTTATACCGGCTCAGACAGGCCTCGTGGGTTTTTGTAGCCCTCTCAGCAGAGGGGCAACAGCCTGGGCTTTGAGGCCTGGGCCTCTGACCCAAAGGAGGGAACCTTGCTCCAGGAGTGTGGGGCTCGCTTCTGGATGCCATTTCTGGGGTGTTTTTCTTTCTTTTTTTGGCTGGGGATTGACCAGAAGGACTAAAGCGCACACTGTACCCCAGAGCCACCACCCGAACCCCGGGATTCGGCTCACTCTTATCCAGGCCCCGCCTGGTGATAATGAGCTGCTTTCCTGCACACGTGCTGGTCCTGAAATATCTTGGGTTCATCTGTGCTGCATTTCTCAGGAACTCCCTGCGTGCGTCTCATCTGAATGGCCCTGTTGGGAAACTTGGGTCATCTGTTTCAAAATAAGATTAAGTGGCCTTTCTTTGACTATCAGAGTATTATCTGTTCATTGTCAAAGACTTGGGAATCCTCAAAAAGTAGACAGAGTGCAGTTAAAAGCATGTGTCACCCCGAGCTGCTTTCCGAGGCTCCGACGCCCTGACCCGTCTTTGGTTCGCTCCTGCCCATTGGTCTCAGCAGAGTTTGGCTGTGGAAACGCAGGACCCGCAAGTGCCTGCGCTCAGAAGAGCCTGCCGGGAGCAGCCA
Source organism: Cuniculus paca (assembly GCA_004365215.1). Taxonomy (NCBI): domain Eukaryota; kingdom Metazoa; phylum Chordata; class Mammalia; order Rodentia; family Cuniculidae; genus Cuniculus; species Cuniculus paca. The sequence continues at coordinate 1,695 of RJWT010026036.1, read as the reverse complement.
GGCTGCAGGCGGGCAGGCACTGCCGTGGCCCGGGGATGGCCCGGAGGGACGGTGCCCGTGGAGGTGCAGATGAGGGGAGAGGGCTGCGGTCAGCGAGGACGTTCTGAGGGTGGCAGGACCAGGGCTGGCGCCTCTGGTGTCGGGGGTCGCAGCCTGCAGAGGTGGCAGGGCCAGCTGTTGGGCTGCAGGCGGTCCCCTTCTGTCGTTTCCTGACCCTTCCTGGTGGCCTCTGTGGGCTGTGGCAGGTAAGCTCTGCATTCTCCCGAGAGTCCCGGTCAGGGTTCTGTTGGGGATTTCTAAGTGGACCTGCTGTGAAGTCACCAAGGAGGCGGTGACTAGGCAGCGGTCCCTCGATGAAGCGGCCGGTCTCCGGTAACTGCAGTCTGACACCACCTCCTTGGGGAAGGGTCGTGGCGAAGGGTCGCTGCTGTGTGATTTTGCTGTCTTGCGATGACCTGAGCGGGAGAAAGCTTGCTGTGTGTGTTTGGTATCCCCGGGAGCAGCAGCACTGTTCACTGCGTGGGGGAGGGAGGCAGGGTCCATAGAGCATCGGGTCGCCCGCTCGTGCCTCGCACCTGTGTGACCAGGCTCGGGGGTCCCCCAGCCTCCTGCTGCTCCTGAGAGTCCTGCGCGGCCACCTAGCAGCCCTCGCCCAGGGAGGTCCCACACGCACCCTGGTGGGACACAGGAGGCAGGGCTCACAGCTGGGTGTCACCTGTGCCCTCGCCAAGACAGCCTGGGTTCCAGAGGGCAGCGGGGGGCAGCTTGCCAGGAGGGCCAGGAAGAGGACGGGGTGCTGGGCCCCGGGGTGTGCTGTGAGATGGTGAGGAGATGGGCGCAGCTGGTCTGAGGCAGCGGCCTGGCGTGGAGGGGTCACGCGGGGGGGCGCGTGGGCTTGCTTCTGGCTGTGTCAGCTGTTACGTGGTTTGTGTGTGCGTGTGATTTCCCGCAGGGACTCAGAGTGGGGAGCTTGGGTGCCCTTATTTTTCCGGAGCTTGAGACCTGGCTGGCCGCAGGGGCGACTGCAGCCCATTTGCTAAGGAGGAGAGAGCTGGCGGCCAATGCTTAACGGTCAGGAAGCTGCTAAAAACAATCCTGAGGTTCCTGGTTCTGTTGAAAAATGAGAATCTAGCTGGGTACGATGGCGCACGCCTGTAACCCCAGCACTCGGGCGGCTGAGACAGGAGGATCACTGCAAGTTCGAGACCAGCCTGGGATACAAAATGAGCCCAAGGTCAGCCTGAACGGCATAGTGAGGCCCTGTCTCAAAAAGACAAAAAAAAAAAAAAAAGAAAGAAAAATGAGAATCTCTGTAAGCCCGAGCCCTCATTCCGGCCTACAGGGCAGTCGTGGTGGACGCTGGGTGGGGGTCGCCACGTGGGGTCCCCTCTACTCCCCTTGGCTGCCAGGCCATTGGTTCCCCTCCCACTCGGACTGTGGATGTTGGGCTCTGTGTCCCTGCCCTTAAAGAAACCGTTGGTGCGTGTTTACTCTCCATCTGGACTTTGAGATCTCTGTCCCATTCCTTTGTGGATCCACGACTCGGTTCCTTCCCCAGCTCTGAGCAAGCACCGCTCCCAGGCCACTTACTTGGCTCTGGGGCGCCAGGTGGGCAGCGGGGCCGAAGGGCTGCCACTGTCTTAACGATCGCTGGGAGTGTTGCAGGGTCCCATTTGGGATGGGGGTGGTAATTTC
>RJWT010026035.1:0-15961 GCA_004365215.1 Cuniculus paca | reverse complement strand
AAAAGAAAGAAAGAAAGAAAGAAAGAAAGAAAGAAAGAAAGAAAGAAAAGGAAGGAAAGGAAAAGAAAAGAAAAGAAAAGAAAAGAAAAGAAAAGAAAAGAAAAGAAAAGAAAGATAGAAAGCAAGGAAGCAAGCGATAGAAAAAGAAAGAGGGAGGGAGGAAAAACTGAGTTTTAGAGAACTTGCATGACTTGTCTTACACCAAGAAGGTAGGAAGGTATTATTCCAAAGACCCTTCCAGATTACTTGGTTATCCTGTAGAGTCTACTCCCTGATGAGAACAACGGCTTCCTCATTGGATATTGAACAGTCATGCTAGCGCCAGTGTGGAGTAACAAAGCCATAACTCAGATTCTTTCATGTGGATTGGATTACTTTTTGCTATGGTAAAGGCAACCTGAAAAGTATATTGAAACAAAGTATACTGATTTCCAAAATTTAGTCTCTTATGCTGAGATCAGACTTGCTAGACAGTGTTGTATGAAGACTGTGTTCAGCGTGACTTTGAAAATTGTAACAATGCTTTCTGCATCTCTCTCTGCATGTAGAGTTACCCTCCCGTGTACAATGTGAAAGACATGCTCGTGCCCACTGCACTCTGGAGCGGAGACCACGACTGGCTCGCAGATGCCAGCGATATCAGTCTCTTACTGACTCAGATCCCCAAGCTGGTGTACCACAAGCGAATTCCTGAGTGGGATCATATTGACTTTATCTGGGGCTTGGATGCCCCTGGGCGGATGTACAATGAAATTGTTAATCTCATGAGGAAATACCCATGAAAACCAAATTTCAGACCTGTGCCAGCAAGTCATCTGAAAATGTGTTTGCTTGATTTCTGAAAAATACTAATTTTCCTTTCCCAGATCTTTTATATTTTTATATGCAAGAAAATTACGACTTCGAAAATGCCCAGTTCTCCATAGTTAGGATTCAAACCACTTTAGCTATATTTTGCCTACTTAGAGGTGAATGTGAAGCTAGTGTCATTACCATTGTGTTGTCTTTTTAAGTCTTGAAAAAATACCATTGACATATGAAGACCTGTGTAACTATTCTGTTTCTCCTTACAGTTTAAAATCTACTTTGTTGCCTTTTTACCCCTACCCCTTGGAAATTTTACACTCTGTTGGTTGTTGGTAAATAATGTGTTACTGACTTAAGCACAGTATCAAAAAAAAGTATTGAGTTCTCATCTCCTTTTCTTAAAGGACTCCTTAGTCTAATTGTCTTATACATAGAGGGCTGGGGATTTAGCTCAGCGACTTAAGCGCCTGACTGGCAAGCATGAGTCCATGAGTTCAATCCCTGGTACCAAAAAAAAACAAAAATTGTCTTATACTTAGAGATCTAAATAAAACTTTGTCTTATTTTTGTACGGTAGATACTTGATCAAGTTCAGTGCTATCCTAGCTGTGCCAGTAGTAAAGATTCCATAATGAATTTTATCAGACCACAATAACAAATGTTTAGAAAATGTTTAAATGGCTCAGGGCAAGCAAAATAGCTTGCTGGAGTCTTGGAGAGCAGATTGCACTGATTTAAAAAGCCTATGTTATTAATAACTTGAAGACTGATACATTCAACTGTCTGCATTTGTAAACTCTGGATTGCATGGCAGGCAATCTGTTTGTCTCAGGGGAAGAGTGCTGTGGAGAGACTGTGAGGAACTCTGAACCAACTGCTGTCACTCCATGATGATGTCATTGTTAAGCCAAAGCCCTGTGGGGCCCCATGAAGTGTCCTAGTTCATTTTCACTCATATAAAATGTGAATATGAATGTTTTCAGATTAAAGTTGAGCTCAGGAATTCATTTGATATTTTAGTTTAGTCTTGTCTATATTTTTGTAATGCTGCTTTGCATCTCTATATCAGGAAGCATATATTTATCAGCTTTTCTTGCAGTATCGTTTCCTTTAATACTGTCAGAAATGACAATTGATATATTTTCCTGAAATAGTTGCTTTTGCTGCAATAATAATACTTGGTATTGGCTATGTGCAGGTAAAATAATATTACTGTAATAGTAAAAGACTTTGCTTAAACTTTTCAATAAAATTGAGAGAGATTCATAGGACTGAAGAATTGTGTGTTTTCTCTGTTTTTTTTAAAGTCACCATTTCATTCTTCCCTTTTTCTTCTCACAGGACCTTTTTTTCTCATCTCTTCCTCCTTTCTCCTTGTGAACCTCATTGATACTGACCATGGATGTTTGTTCCAGGAGAAGGAGAAAAGGGTCCTGAGCCCAAGGAGGGCTGGCGGATAGTTTGGAAACTCAGGCTCAGATGTTATCCTGCGTGGGTCATGTTAATGAGGCCATGATCAGGCAGTAAGGAAACCTTACCTACAGGCAGAGGCTGGCCACAGTAGGACCAAAGGGCTAAGGAATTTTCATCCTTGAACAAAGGAGAGAACTGAAGCCTGCAGAGACAGCACACACCATATGGCCCCCCAAACACAGATTTGAGGCCCTGTGCACTATGTGAACTTGAGGGCAGAGTATATATATTAATCATCTCTATATACCCAGAGTCTAACTTAGAGCCTGGAAGATAGTGAGTCAATAAATGTATGTGGATTGCCAAACTGAAACAGTGAGCTTCTTCATTTAGTGAAATGAAATTGGAAGCATGAGTAACATCTGGGAGGGTCTTGATACAGAATTGATGTGATTTTGCTGTGGCAACCATACAAAAGATCGAAATCATGCTACATAGGGTTTATGTATCATCTTGCTGGCCATATATTCCTCCAAGGAGCTATCCTTTGGCCTTTGACTAAGGCAGACTGATTTGACCAGCCATGTACTGATACCTCCTTGGTAGGGCTGATGAAAAAGAAGGGCAGTGATTGGGCATTTTTATTTGTTGTTTTCTCCAGGAGTGGAGGGAATTTCCCAGAAAATGACTTCAGTGCCAGGGGTGACTTGGCTTCTCTTACTGTGGCTGTTGCTATTGGAGCCCCCAGTGATGCCCTTGCAAGCTTGTGATTAGCTAAGTTCTTGCACACAACTTGAGAAAATTGTCTCATGAGTGAACAGGTCTTTCACTTTTCCACCTATGAGTCTGTGAAAGGTGGAGTCTTCTGGATTCTTCCTATGCCCAGTTCCAAAGTACTTGACTTCTTTCTAATGCCAATCATTTCAGCAACTAAGGTCTCTGCTCCCTCTTCACAGGCCCCAACATTACTGGAGCTTCCTTCCTGGCCAAATTAAAAATATTTTAAATCATTCTTTTGGGTTTTTGCTCTTGATTCTCAATACAGAGCTGACTAAAAGTTCCCAACAGTACCCAAGCCACAACCTGAATATTTGACTGCCTTGAAATTTCCACCACCAGATTAATCAGACCACTGTCCTTAATCTCAGTTACCTGCAAAGTCTCTGGATGTGAGCAAAATGCAGATGAATTTTTCTGTCATAATACAACATACAGGACCTGGAGTCCAACTGCCAATGGAGTCCTTCCCAACCGAAACCTCTTGAAGGTGGTCTGCTTTGCTGTTTTATTTCAACATTTTGTTTTTCTGAACTTTGACCAGAATCTTCCATCAAGTTTGGTTCACAGCATTCTAGGGCTGATTTTCCAGCCAGCACTTTCAATACTTTTCTAACTCCTGCAAGCCAGTTCAAAAGGCTTCTGAACCACATGGTTATATAGCCTCACAGCAACGACCCTAGTCTTGGTACCAAAATTAGTCTTGTCCCTGAAACACAATACCTGACACCTGAAAAATCTAAAGAGGAAAGGTTTATTTTGGCTCACAGTTTTTTTTTTTTTCTTTCTGGTACTGGGGTTTGAACTCATGACTTTGTGCTTGCCAGCAGGTGCATATGCCACTGAGCTTTATCCCTGGCCCTGGCTCACAGTTTTTAGAGGTTTTAGTCCGTCCTTGGCTGGCTCCAAGGCAGGTCAGCAAGGCAGATGGGCGTGGAAGAGGAGACTTGCTCATGGCAGGGCAGGCAGCAAGCATGGAGAGGGATCAAGGGAGGAGAAAGAGAGAGATCCTTTCAGACCACATCCTCCGAGACCTCCAACCAGGCTTCATCTCCCAAATCACATTTAACTATAAACACGTCAGTAACTAATCCACTGATAAGTATCACACCTCATGATCTAATTATTCCCAAAAGCCCCATCCATGAGCACATGAGGATTTAGGGGATATCTAGAGGTAAACCATTAACAGGTACATTCAAAAGTATACTTTTCACCTGCCTGTTTTCCTCTGCTCTCTTTCCAAACTTTGCCCTGGGAACTTTTCTAAAAAAGAATGAATGGACCCATGTAGAGGTGGAGCTATTGCACAACCATTGAGTAACATTGCTCATTTACTTTTGTTGGTAGCCTCTTGACCTAAAAGCAGCAGTGTAACTCCTTTGTAGCCTTCGAGTTCTGGCTGTATTAATATAGCTTCATTGTCAGGCGTGGTGGTACACGCCTATAATTCCTACACTTGGGAGGCTGAGGCAGGAGGATCACTGCAAGCTTGGGGTCAGCTTATGCTATACAGTGAGTTCAAAGCCAGCCAGAACTTCATAGAGGGACCTTGTCTAACAAAAAACTTAACCTGTAGCTCCATCCGTCATTAGCTGAGAGTTGGAACTTCTTACATAGTACATTCTGTGACAATTTGCCGGAGGCTGTTTTCAGCAGGCATTGATGTTGGTACATCTTCCGTTGAGCAGAACACAAAGATTTACAAAAGTCCCTAGCCTAAGATTTATACAAGTCTGCCAACATGGACGTCTTCTCTGAGATACTGTGTTTACAGGGGAAAGCAAAGGGTTAAGAAATAAATCACAATTAGGAATGAAGAAAAAATGCATATTTCTCTTAGCCACCAGAGGGCGCTCTGCGCTTTGAGTGCAAATCTTTTCCTAGTCCCCTAGTTTTATTCCCCCTTCAGAAAATTGCCTTTTATTGAATTTTACTCATCTCTGCTCTTTGATAATTCTTTTTTTGTGATTTTTTTATTAGTACATGTTTGCAGTACATAATGGTTGTATTTATTGTGTAGGAGTTTGTACATGTACACAACACATTTTAATTCCTTTTTCTTCACCTTCCCCTCCATGCACCCTCCTCCCTCCAACACTTGAGAATTTCTCTGGGGCTTTCCCCTGGGGAGAGAAGAAAACTTTACAGCTTCATGAGCAGGTTGGTAGTGTGATTCTAGGTAAGGCCAGCTCTGGCTGTAGTCTTTTGTATCCAGGATTATAATTAACTTTGCCTAATGAATGACATTTGGAAAGCTTTCTCAAGGAGTAACTAACCCTAAATGTGACTTGAATATAAAAATTTGCCAAATAGGTAAACGAATGATCCAAACTTTGGACATGGGTGGTGGGTGGGTGGGGAATGAACAAGACTTAAATTCAGGCCTCGCCTTTATTAGGCACCAAAAGTTAGTGGCACTGTCTCCAAATAATGAAGATTATTTCATGGGTGTGACTATGAAATGTATTAATGTGTTAAATATAAACATTTAAAATATGCTATAGTACAATCTCTCGCCATTTCTTTTTTTACACATGGAGAAATCGTTGCAAAATAGATGTGATCTCTTGTGATGCCTGACAACATTGGGTCAGTAATTATTCTGATAAAAATTGCCAGTTATTCATTTATTTTATTATATATGTGCAGATACCAAGTTCAAACTAAGAGGTAAAAGTATATCTCTGCTTAGATGCCTTAATATTCATAAAAATAATCATTTTCATTTTATGTTGTGCCATCTGGGTTTTTTAAGCCTTCTCATAAGATTTTGATCACTGTAACAACCCTTTCAACAGTGTATGAGCATTATTTTTCTCTGTTGTTTATTGGGGATGATTTTATGTATGTTAAATGTTTTACATGTGATGTGGATGGATGAAAAATCCATGCTTTGAATCAAAATATGCATCAAAATCTAGGTATATAGGAGCTCCTCAAGCAAGCATCTTGGAGGAGTGAATAGCTCTCATCTTCATCAACATTTACTGTTTTTTGTGTGGCTACTTCATGTTTTCTAAATCTTTTGTAAATTGAAACATAAAAACAGTTTGCATATCCACTTCTAACATCAAACTCTTACTGGAGAGATACTTAGCTTGGTGTTCACATTGCCTGGTGCTGCTCAACTTGCCTGTGGTTAACTGTTTAACCCTGATTCGCCTTGACTTTTCTGAGATGGGAATTTTAACCACTGGTCCTTAAAATGCAGAGCTAGGTTCTGATTTTTGCCATTGCTCCACTTCTTAGAGGCTTATGCATTACACAATATTGTACATCTCTGATATCCAGGAAGAGTGGTTTCACATAGCTGCCAAGACTCTCTTTATTTTTAAAAAAATCATAAAAGTGATTTTAGAAGCTATTACATGATTGATAGCAAGCTTTGCCAACTATGTAGTCTATTTGCAAGGGTTGGGGGGCAGTATTTAGTGTCTTTTGGTAAATTGCTATCAAATAATTTCAAGAACATATTAAATACGCACATACTTGTAATCTCAAGAAAGTATTTGACTCTTGTGGAAACTAGAGAAGAAAGGATTCCTGTCTTCTAACTCTGTCAGAGAGATTGTTAAGATAAAAATGATACATAAGAAGTCATAACTGGAGAAGTACAAGAAATAGTGTGGCCAAAGTTCTAATGCTCTCTGAAATCAGAAAACATCACCCTGCACCCTGCTTAGTGTAGCTAACCAGACCAAAAAACTACATCTTCTAGTGTTCTAGGCAAAAAGAAAGATTCTATTTTAGTCCCACTTTTGAGCCAATACCTTTTAAAAGGAACACTTAGTATCTTTTGAACACTCATTATGTATAAGATATAGTGTTTGGAACTGCGAATGTAGGTCAATGATAAATCACATTGTCAGAGTGCGCAGGGCCTGGGTTTCATTTCTTGAAAAAAAAAATTAACATTTAATGCCATAGGAAAATATCTTACAAGATACACATTAGATCCTAAAGAAACCTACTCATTTGGAAAGATACTAAATTTTCATGCATAGGTAGTATTTAGAGGTGTAATCTTTCCACATTCAATTAGTGGCTCTGTTGTGATCACTGTATAGGATTCAATTTTATTCTAGTCCATTCAATGTTGACTGATTTTGATCATCTGACATCTTGTGATTACTTTTTCAGAATCCTTCATGACAGAGTGAGATGACTTCAAAGATTTTCCCTGACCAATTTTCCTGAGATGGGTGCATCTGTACGTGGGACGAAAACTTTTGTCCTGGTGGACTTTGTGTGCCAGAATGGCTGAGAACCTGCCTGCTCTTGAAAGTGCTGTGAGGTCAGTGTTCTGGTGGGGAGTTGGAAAAAGCAGGCTGAAGCCTGACTCCCAGGTCTAGCTTCTTAAATTTTTGAGGTCATTAGCACCTGAAGGCTTTTTTTAGCAGAAACAGAGGACAGAACTACCAAAGCCGGGCAAAAACACTTTCATTGGTCTGAGGGCTCAAAGGAGCAGTCCTGACAACAAATCTAACAGCCAAGTCCAAATTATGTTTACCTGCCAATGCCACCCACTCAAAAAACTCTGCAAGAGCATTCAAGGCACCCACACATAAAAACGAAGACTTCAGCCAGGGAAAGGACACTGTGTGCTCAAAAGAAAGTTGACTGTTAATTTGTTGAGGGTCAATTGAGTAATTATTATTAAGAGAATGCATTTGTAATTCTGAGAAATCTGATGGTCCCTTTAGAGCTCCCAGGGGGTACCAGATTGAAAGATCAAAAATCCCTTGTCTTCTCTGAGGCTCCACAGCAAAGTAGACATTCTAATGTACCAGGAATGAGAAAGAAGAAAGTGCCTAAGTTGCCCTAAAAGTGAAGAGGAAACAGCACTGGGATGGGGACGACAGAGATAAGAGAAGGAGCTTATCCTTGTCTCATGGGAAGAAACCTAGCGGTAAAGAGGCCAGGGGCCTGCCCTGGACCTGTTTTCTGCTACTATCTAGACATCAGAGCTCCATTAGAAAATCTATCTTCTCTCCCTGTTTACATTGGCTGTCAAGAGGCTCAAAGCTGCGTGTGACCCTTTGCATAGCAACTAGACAAGCAGGATAATATTCATATGGTACACTGGAGTTTAAAAAAGAAAGGTGCTGTAACGCCAAGGTCTACAGCCTACAAGTGATGGCGAACCTTCTAGAGCTTTCAATGATAACAAACAGCCTGCTGTGGCACACATGCCTTAGGTTTGCCACCACGGTTCTAGGGATCCCAAGAGTGGGTGTGCAAGGAATATCCAAATTCCATCAATGGCAGTTCTGGGACACAAAGTGGGAGGTTCTGAATTATGAATCTGTCTATTATGATGCACTTATCATGTGTATTTTATAAATTGGCCTGTATCATATATGTCACATATATTATTATATTTTAGGCCTGTGTGTCAATCTATGTTTTTATAGTGCTTATTCTGCATAATATATGGCTTTATATCTTTTATTTCTTATTATACAAACATTTGATTTGAAATTCAGTTATCTCAATTATTCTTTAGGTAAAATGTGAAGTAAAAATTTAAAATGATATGTTTCTAATTTTGTGTATTAGGGACTGGTTTTACTGCTGTAAATCCACAATAATAATAAGAATGTCTCTTTCTGGTCAGAGGGGGAACACAATTCTTGAAGATTAGATGAAATCCTTCGATTAAAAATGCTTTGCTAATACTAGGCATTACATGGTAAATGTTTTTATTTTTCCATTTAATGCTCACAACAGACAGGTAAGATGATGGTTATTGATGTTGCTTCCTTTTGAGTGGATGAGAAAATGCAAGCTTTAGGGAGAGACAGGCTGACCTCAGACTCACAGAAACGAATGCCAAAAGCTGGAATCCAGAGTAGTCCCTGGCTTCAAAGTTATTGTCTGAAACTTAAAAAAATTTTTTTAAAAATTTTTATTAGTATATGTTTGTACTCTATAATGTTTACATTTCTTGTGCGGAGTTGGTCTATATACACAACTTGATTCCTTTTTTCACTCCTTTCCTTCCTTCCCTCTCTTGATTCTTTTCCATTTAAGAAAGATCTACCTCCCTACTTCCTATTGTCTAGCTTTATTTCGCTCTTTATTTATAATTTGGGCTTCTCATACAGGAGCAACGGTGCGATATTTAAACTCTTTTGTCATGTAACATTACGGTCTCAAGGTGCATCCATTTCCCTGCAAATGACTCAAGTGCATCTTTTTTTTCTTTTATGATAGATCTTTAAGACTCTCTTTTGTGGTGAGTTAAAGGCAGAGGATTTTTGTTGTTGTTTTGTTTTGTGTTTTGTTTTTGTTCTTATGCCTGTCGGGGAAGTCTCTTCAGAACTTCCCTACTACAGACTTTCTCGTGTTCAATCCCTGGTCCAGTCGTGGAAGTCTGGTGGCTAAAAAAAGCACTGGGTGGCCAGGTTCTGCAGTTAGGGCCTGGAGTGCTTTTTGGAGAAGAGGGAAGGAGCGGGGAAAGAGGGAACCAGGCTGGAACCCAGAGACCGCAGGAAAAGGGGACGATGGCTCCTTCCCAACTTCCCAGGGGCTCCAGGAGCTCCTTGCGGGTGAAAGCAAGCGGTTTGCCGGATCAGTCCTTTCTGTGTATCACTGGGACGCGATGGCTTTTTAGCCCACTCACGTCGACTTTGGGCTTGCAACCCAGCCTCCCACACCCCCAAGCGAAGCATTGCCTTGGCGGCCTCGCCCGGCAGCGGTGCATCCGGCTCGGGGCTCTGGGTGGCCGCGTCTCGTCAGTGCCGGGGCGTTGCTGCTCGTCGCGTCAAATCTGCGTGCTTGGATCCGCCAGCTTGCTGCGAGCTTGGCCAGACGCTCCTCTCCGGACCCGGCTGACCACCCTTCTTGCCGGACTTCAAGAGCCGATCGCCACTCCGGGCGGTCAGGGCCCGGCGCTCCCTTCTGCAGAGGAACCACTCCAGGGCGCGCGCAGAAAAGACCCTAAGGGCGCAAGCTTTGTCGCTTTACAGTTTTCAAAACGCTACTATGCTCGCGTCTTGAGGACAGCACGTTGAAGCGGTTAGTAGCACCTTCTCGTAGTGCTGGAAATATTAGTTTGGGAGTGATGATAACACATCACTGAGTTTTTAAAGCTCATGGAAACTTCAACGTAGATCTGCGTAATTGTATCGTGTAAATTGAAAACTGGGAACATAATTCTCATGCGTATGAAAAACTTATGTCACTGGATACGTGCATATGTAAGACAACTAGATTGAGTCCTAGATGTGCATATTGTATAGCAAGTAAGAGCAACTCCTTGGTTTAGTATTTAAATTTCCTGCAGCTGGGAAGGAGCGAAAAGCCTGCTGACATCACGCGGGGCGGAGCCTCCAGCCCTAAGAAAAGTTGGTGGAACTGCGAACTGTTGCAGCTGCGGGGCTCAGCTTCACCATGAGCAACCACAGCTGCTCTGAGCTCCAGGTCCTGTGCAGCTCCGGCCAGCTGTTCCTGCAGCCCCTTTGGGATCGTCTGAGGACCTCGGAGGCATCCATCCAGTCGCCCTTCTTCCCAGTCATCTTCGCCATCATCACCTACCTGGCTTTCTGCCTGCCTTTCGTGGTCTTGGACTTCTTGTGTCCCTGGATGCCGGCGCTGCGACGCTACAAGATCCACCCGGACTTCTCGCCGTCTGCGCGGCAGCTGCTGCCCTGCCTGGGGCTGACACTGTACCAGCACCTGGTGTTCGTGTTCCCGGCGACGCTGCTCCACTGGGTCTGCAGCCCCGCTCTGCTGCCGCCCGAAGCCCCGGAGCTGCTGCAGCTCCTGCGCGACGTCCTGCTCTGCCTGCTGCTCTTCGACGCCGAGTTCTTCGCTTGGCACGTGCTGCACCACAAGGTGCCCTGGCTGTACCGCACCTTTCACAAGGTGCACCACCAGAACCCGTCCCCGTTCGCGCTGGCCACGCAATACATGAGCATCTGGGAGCTCTTTTCCTTGGGCTTCTTTGACATGGTGAACATCACCCTGCTCGGGTGCCACCCGCTCACCGTTCTTGCTTTCCACGTGATCAACATTTGGCTGTCGGTGGAGGACCACTCGGGCTACGACTTTCCGTGGTCCACGCACAGACTGGTGCCTTTCGGGTGGTACGGGGGCGTGGCGCACCATGACCTGCATCACTCTCAGTTTAACTGCAACTTCGCCCCTTACTTCACACACTGGGACAAACTACTGGGCACCCTGCGGCCCGCACCCCTCCCAGCGTGGTGCTGTGGCTGTGGTGGGTGCTCCTCAGACTCTGCGCTGCTGTGCGCCTCACACTTGAATCAGAAGAAACACTCTTGAGATTTTTTTTCTTGCTTTTTCTTCTTTTTTTAATACTGGTAACTTATTAACTGATGAAAACTGATAGATAAAATCCGATGTGTTGTTGCAACCAGACAAAGTAATTTATACAATGTTTGTATGTCAACGCAGTTGTATTCTTGGTGTCAGATTCTAGCTCATTTCAATAGCCTCCAGTCCTGGATGTAAATTAGACATTCACCAATGGCATATTTAAATCATCTCTAAAGGATTTCTCTGAAGAATGGCCTCTCCTAGGTTTGAAAATGTCCTCAAACCGGGCTAAAGGAACATATCTTCAGGGAGGGTCTGACTTCGGAATCTGTAATCAAACATGTTCCTGCTGGACAGTGACCAAGATTGCAGTACTTTTTTTTCTATTTTTTCATAGAAATGTGTATTTATGTTGAAAAAAATGTTATTTGTGTTTTAAAAATCAAAACAAAAAAGAACATGAATCAAACAATTACTGGCTTCTGTTTTACTGACATTTTTATGGATAGAAACTAAAAAGGGGTGGGGAGCTGGGATGGTAAGTTGTGCTTCAGTTCTATCAGCCCCACTGTGGGCAGCGAGCGCTCAAGTTGTGGTCATTCTGAGGGCCAAGAGGGGAAAAGAGGCTGGTTTGGCTTTTTTGGTCCAGAGTTTCACAAAGAGAAAAAAACTGTCATTTTGAATGTTGTTTTTAAGCTGATTTCTGAATGGTGAACAAATGCAAGAATTATTCTGTAAAGTTTTACAGAGAGATTTACACTGGTGATTGACTGGGTTATTGGGAGTGGAGTGTGTTGGGGGAGCTATAGAACAGAGGAGCGCCTTGCTTTGCAAAACATGTAAGCTCAGTATGTGCTCATTAGAGCAGCTAATCGATGTGGAAGGCAATTTTAAGTAAGCCTGTTTTTCACTACGCCTTCCTTGCCTGTTCAAGTGGTCAGGATAATATTGCCTCTGTGATCTGGGATTTTTGCATGTTTCATTTTCTCAAGACACTTATGCAAAATATACTGCCCTCTCTCAAAGAGAGATAAAGTGAAATTTGGCCCTTGATCCCTGGTTCCTGGTTTGTACAGAGATGGTGTCCCAGATATTCTTGCAGAGTACTTGTGATAGCAAGTATCCCTATTACTGGTTACACACCTGTTGTCTGTCTGGATGCTACTTAATTTTTTAATGTAAATTTTGGAATGCAGTTGATGTAGGGTTAAGTTCAAAATGAAGATGATTTAGACAAAGATCTATGAAGGACAAGAGCTTTGCAGGTAATCCTAAGCTCATTATATATGAGCCACACTATTTTGTTTAAATGTAAGAAAATCCATGTGAAGATCTGGTCTGCATAGTATGCCATAAGAGACTCCCCTGTGCTATCATCAGGCCCTCCTAAATGATTGGCAGTGTGCAACCAAAACTCCCATTTCTCTGATGTTCACTCCAACTTGTGTTCTCTCTGCTCCTAGACTGAACTTACTCTGTTCAAAGTAGGACAGAGATAGAATTTAATGATCACATTGATTCATAAAAGAAGTCTGCTGAAAGAGGAGGTGAGCTGTGAGGTGAAAACGCTACATTGGAGGTAGTGGCTTAATACTGAGATACACATGGTGAGTGGGGAAAGAACTGAAGGATGAACAGGAAGGTGTGGAATATGTGGTATAATAATTAATGGTCATAAGCAGAAAAAAAGTTGCCCTGTAAATCTTAAATGATGTCAAATTTTCAGAAATCACCTTTAGAAATTTTTAAGATTGTGTCATGTTGCCTTAGCATATAAGGGAATTTTAGATCTGAGGCAAATTGCTCATTGGAAAGTGTTAGGATTCAGAAACTTTCTCAAGTTGATGTGTCCATTTTTAAACCTTGAAAAGTGGACCTGGGGAAGTGGAGAGGATGGGCAATTTTCAGTTACTTTGAGGGCTTCATCATAATTATGAATAGTTACACATGGAGGCACTTTCACGCATTATTTCACTTGGTCTTTGTAACAATACTCTGAGGGATACAGGCTAGTGATGTGGTTTGCATCTCGATGTCTCCCCAAAGCCTAGTGCTCAGTAGGTGGGGTGTTTGAAAGATGACTGGATTACAGGGTGCTTTCAGAAGTTGGGGTCTGGTCAGAAATGGTGGGTCACTGGGGGCTTAACCTGGAGGACTGTAACTGGCTACAGGCTCCTTCCTTCTCTCTGGGCTTCTCAACTTCCTTGAGGTGAGGATTTTGCCCTCTGCCATGCTGATTTAGAACCAGCCAAGCATGGACTGAAACTTGAGCCAAAGTAAAGCTCTCTTTACATTTTTGGTGTCAGGTATTTTGCCCTAGCAATGAAGAAAGTGACCAACACAAAGAGTTATCATCCTAGTAATCATCCCATGTTAGGGAGGGTTGGTACCCACGGCAGGTAAGTGCCCTTTTCTAAGTAATTTGGAGAAAGTTATCCCAAACTTTGGCCTCACATACTTACTACCCATCTCTTCTGATGTTTATGATAATTTTCACAACTTGTAGAAGAAGGCAAACCCTTAGTGCCAACACATAGTTTCTTCTTGCTCTTCCTCCTCACCCCTGTGGTTGAAACCAGTGCTTCTCTGACCCACTGCTTTGACAAAAATGTTGCTGGAGTGAAAGCTTCTGCACAGGTTGGGGGAGAAAGCCAAGAAAGCCAGGGACTTTGACTATCCAGACATAACATGCTGTGTAGAGGTAGAATACATTTATAAACATCACATACTCTCACAACTACCATTTTTTGTCCTGTTTAATATTTATGTCTTCTCCCAGCTTTGTACCTAGTTTTTTATGTAGTCTAAGCAGGACCTGAGAAAGCAAAAGGCAGGTCAAGAATTATGTTTTCTGCATCTCTGTTTGTCCCTAGGCCAAGAGCACAAATGCTGAAGCCAGATTACCTGAGTGGAACATGGGTTCTGGAACTTACCAGCTTAGCAATTTTGGATAAGTTACTTAACCGGTGTGTTGGTTCCCTCACCTATAAAATGTTGTTTATCAAACGTGAGCTCCCTGTCTTATCAGGGGCCAAATAAAGTTGAGTTTTTGAATCTCTTTCTATTACAAATATCAGGGGCCAAATAAAGTTGAGAATTTGAATCTCTTTCTATTGCTTCTCTGTCATCCTATCAAGGCAATAGTTTTGGAAACAGATCGAAATCTATGTTTGTTTTATTCTACTTCCTCACCTCTGACTCAACCTACTTCTCCTCTTCCTGAAACTTACTCTGGGTAACCACAATCCATCTGTGTAATTATTAAACCCAGTGATCTCTTCCCCTTCGGTTTTCCATCTCCTTGGCTTTTTAAAAAATTAGGGATTTGTTTAACTAACCACCCTCATCTTAGGATGTGGTTCTTGCTTGGCTTCAGTGAGGTTTCTCCACACCCTTTTCTTCCCTAATTCTCCATCTATTTCTTCTCCCTTCAGTGCACCTCTTTCACCACAACAGGAAGCCAAACACAACACACTTAATCTTTTTTATTGAAAAAAATCCCTATTGCATGTAATGATTGTCCTTCTGGTCATCTCCTAATGTACTCTGTAAATTTCTGATTGCATTGTACTATAGTATACAAACACAATGGGTGCATGTGTGCATATGTACACACACCATGGAGATGTGCAAGATATATGTATATAGTACTATAGATACACCATATATGAGCACATCATATGCACAAGCTATATTTCAGTCTATACACACTGTTATACATGTGCACGTGAATGTATTCATGTACTATGTATACATGCCAGATATGCACTAATACACTGTTTGCACACTATGTACAAATATGTGTACATACTGTACATGTACAATATATTATGTGCAATCATGCTATGTATAGATACTATATATGTGTGAATGTACACACAAGCATAAAACATGACCATTTTTTGTCCTGTTTAACATTTATCTCTGTCTCACACTCTGTGCCTAGTTCAATGTTACAAGGATTCTGGAAACATTAGGAATGTATCTTTGGTATTAATCATGGCTTTCTTCACCCAATCTTATTCCTTTCCATTGTCCATCATTAGTCTATCTCAGTATCTTTCTCAAGCTAAGCTCACAGCTCATAATCTCTGTTTCAGAGATGGTAACAGTCTCCTTGGAAAGAGTCAGGCAAGAAAATTCATCCAGTTTAATGTGACCCATGATTTAATAGCAGACAGTAACAGTGTAATGGAGTAAAAAAAAAAAAAGAATAGGCTATTGGAGATAACTAACAAAGGATTTAAGTGAGTTCACCAGACAGGGTAAAGGCTCCACCTGGCTGAAGACAGCAGTTGCAAAATCAGAGGGAGATGGAGGAAAGTGACATTCTTTAAAGCTGGTAGGAAGCTCAGAGCACTGAATGAACCAGGAAGAAGCTTCAAGGCATATGCTCAACAAGGTCAATCAAGCCTTAGGCTTGGGGACTAGTGGTGAGCATTTGTTGTAAGCCTTTTGACAAATCACTGAGACTGTTTGGAACTGCTTGCTCATTTACCTATGTCACGGGTGTTTTGAGAGACCATATGTAAAATAGGTTTGAAATAAATATTAGAGCTGCTGTAATTTGTTGACTACTAATGAGTAGATGAATGGAAGCATGGAAATCTGGACTGGGATAATGAGGAGGTTGGCAGGGTGTTCCACAGATTTTAAGAAAAGTAGTGAAGTGACTGTA
>RJWT010026034.1:0-15964 GCA_004365215.1 Cuniculus paca | reverse complement strand
TGAGACTGAATGAGTGGAAGAAGATATGAATGAATAAATCAAATGCTAAATGAACCATTAAGCATTTTACAGTTAAGTATCTACCATCACTGATATAATGGATCAGGATGGAAGCAACCTTACTAGAGAATCTAAGCTTAAACTGGCTGCTTTTATCTCAATCATTGGCCTCTGAATTCCACAGTCTCCTGTTAGTTTTCAGTTTTGTTTCTAACTTTACCTCTGGCCATATTTTACCTTGGAGACCTCTTCCATTAGCACAACACATTGATCTTCAGGGCAGACAAGATTTTATAGGCTGCATACCCCTCTCTTCTGAGGGAGAATTTGTTTGTATTTTTCAGTAATTAAAGTAACCCAAAAATGTTTCTGGTGAGATGACACTTTTTCAGGAAATAATACTAGGTACAGAGGATATAGTGATTTGTAAAGTAAGTAGGAGAAGGTGATAGGATTCAGAACAGAAATTCCTAACTCACTCTTGGAGGTCAGAGGAGGATTTATGGAGGAAGGGAGAGCTAAAGTGTTATCTGAAGAATAAATAGAAGTTAGCAAGGTAAAAAAAGGATAAGTGAAGTGCTACAGACAGAAGGAACAGCAGGTGAAAAGTCTGAACGTGAGAAAAAACAAGCTACATTTGGAAAACAGGTGTTCTGTATGGCTGGGGGACAGTATATGTGCAAGTGAGGTGGTAGGACTATAAGCATTGAGCAGGTAACAGAGTAAATTACATGCCATGCCTGAGTGTACAAGTGGGCACTGGGAAAGGGGGCCCTGGAGTATTACCAGCAGGTATATGATGATGTTTTAGCACAAATTGGCCCTAGATCCACATATGACTACTGAGGACCAACTAGACTAAGAAAAAGCAGGACTCTAATTAGAAGCTTGCTATAGTCCTTGAAGAAATGATTATGTCCTGGGCTAGGTAACAGTGGGAACAAGGAAACTGTTCGGCTTTATAATTTTTTCAGCAAGTTGAATCAAGTTAAATGTTGCATTAACTGGATGGTTATTAAATGTGAGAGACAAGCAAGAAAGATGAATTAAATGCCACTATCAGTTTTGTGGTCTGACATATGGGTGAAAATTGACAGATACCATTCATTGATATTGGACAAACAAGAAAAGGAATAGCATTTTAACGTTGAGGATTTCATGAGCTGTTATCTGAGTCATATTCTCTCTGCTTCAAAATCACTTGTCTACAACTGCAACCATTTATTTGTTTAATTAATTAAATCATCATGCAAAAGACAATATACAAAAAGGAATTCAGGTTCCACTGAAAGAGAATAGCCCACTTACCCAGCTGGGTATTTATCTACAAATGAGTTGGTGGGTTCTGTGCAATATAAGCAAAGAATGAGCAACACTTTGAAACAACTAATGGTTCATCAGGTTTTAGAACTGAGGTCACTCACACCTTTAGGCATGAAAATAAACTCAATAATAAGAATACTTTAGAAAGTACTTGTGAGCTATTTGGATTTTATGTATTTTTGATGAGTTGGAAAAAGAAAGGAACAGCTTTTGCTTCAGTGCATTAACTTGCAACTAAAGTATTTGTTTCAGGGAGAAGTCTCTTAAACAAAATGTATATTTTGAATTCATTCAGGTGAGTCTCATCAGGAGATTGAAGAACCTTAGTAGATTATATGAGGCACCTTTAGAAGTGGAATATTTTCTCTTGCAAAATAAGAGATGCAGGGAAGGTAGGAATAACTGTGCGTAACTGTATACACAGCTTTTGTAGGTAAGGCAAGCCTGAGGTTTTTAGCCAGCAAAGTGGAAGAACATGATTGCCTCTTGGCTCCAGACATTAATTGTGTGACCATGTTAAGAGTCCTTCAACTAAGGGCAGTCTCTTCTCTAAAATGTAGGTAATTATACCTCTATTGCCAGGTTATATTCGGGGATAGGAAAAATGTGTTCACTTGTCAATCCTGTAGTTGTGCAAGTCTGACTCCTCAATCCAAATAATACCATATGCCTTCTTCTGACCTCATTGCAATAATCCTATGACACCATGTATCTCTGATTCCATCATACCTTGTCTGTTCTCTAGGCTTTTTGTTTTGCTCTTTCCAATCACCCTCTGTAATATCTACTCTTCCAATAATCTTTCTTGCTTTTTTCAACACCTTACATATATTTATCATCAATTATTTTTGAATTTTTATTTTTATCAGTGCATGTTTGTGGTGCACAGTGATTGCATTCCTCATGGGGACTTGGTACAGGTATGTGCACATCTGAATTTCGTTTCATTCCCTTCCCGTCCCCTCCAGTCCCTCTCCCTCCATCATTGGATCTTTTTCTTCTGCAAAATATCTATCTCCTTGTTTCTTATTATCTTTCTTTTATTTTGTTCTTTATAAACTCTGAATATGATCATGCTTTTTATTCATTAAGCATCTTTTAACACCCCCCCCCTTTAGCAATACAATGTAATTTAAACGCCTCAGAGTAGTTCCCGAGTTCCTAGATGGTCTGATCCCTCAGTGTATCATTTAAGTGTCAACCTGGGTATTTACCATATCAAACATTTGCAGGTCCTCAAATTTGATCAATATTTTCAGACAACTAAGTGTTTTCTCAAAGTTCCCCATTTCTTTGTCTCTCTCCTTTTGTATCCCCCATCCAAACATCGAATAGGAAAATAGGTTGGTTCACCACAACCTGTTTCATTTTGATCCAGGGAGACTGCATTTTTCAGCCTCCTCTGCTTCCCGGTGGGATCAAATAATTGAATTCTAGCTAATGGAATGCAAATGCAAATGATGCTTGCTACATCCCTGTCAGACCCCTAAAACCTTCTGTGTAAACTTTCACTAAATTTCTCTATTCATTTGTATATTGTCGAAATGTATAAGGTTCAGAGAACTCTAAGGCATTAGGAGATGGTGGAATCATTAAATAGAAGGTGCATGGGTGCACGGATGATTGGTGAAGCCCAGAACTCACTTAAACATCAGTGAACTATGACAGGAGGGAGCAATTAAATTAATATTATATTAAATCAATGAGATAGTTTTACAGATGTCAACCTACCTTAAATTGCTATGCCTACTCAATTTTCAAAATCTCTTTCAAGGATCACTAGTTGGGTGCAAATCCCTGATCTACTACTTTGCCCTTCTGTGGTAACTCACTTGTTCCCCATGACGTGCTTTCTCATTTGCCAGTTGAAAATGACAATATGCTTTAGTTTACGGAGCTTATTAAGAATTAAATGAGGTAATCTATGCAAAATGTTTATAGCAGCATATATATGAATAGATAAAGAAAATGTATATTTATACACAAAGGAGTACTACTGTGCCATAAATAAGGATAAATTTGAATCATTTGAAGGAAAATGGATGCACCCTAATGTTAAGTGATGTAGATTAGATACATAATCTTAAATATCTCATGATTTCTCTTATATAAGAAACTCAAAATATAAATAGCTTAAAGAGCAAAATAAAGGCTACATAGCAGGAACAGGAAGATCAATCTTTTTCAAGTGTCTAAATTAATAAAGCATCCTTCTGGGTGCATCTGGGTGAGTCATAGGGGCAGGTTGTTAGAGATGATATTGGTCTCCTTCTCTGTTCTCTGTTTCCTGGATACTAGGAACTGAGTAGCTTTCCTCCATTTTGGCTTTCTGCCTTGATGTTTGCACCTTGGAGCAGCTGACCATGATCTGAGAACTCTGAAACCATGAGCTGAAGTGAATTTCACTTCCTTTAGGTTGTAGGTGTCAGGTATTTTGTCCCAGCAACAGAAAGGTGACTACACAGTAAAAATACATAGATACATAAATATATAAATAAGTAATTGTATATATTTGTATATTGACATGCATACAGATAGGTAAATGTATATATTCATGTATTGGCATACATACAGATATCAATATAAATTTTTATTTTAATGCAAACTACATGGGAACTACTTCAGAGAATCAGGAAATGGGATCTCATCTTATTAAAAAGTTTTTGCACATCAAAAGAAATCACCAACAGGGTGAAAAGAAACCCCATAGAATGGTAAAAAGTTTTAGCCAACTGTCCCTCAGACAAAGGACTTATATCTAGGACAAATGAAGAATTGAAAAACATCAAGTTCCCCAAATTCAAACACCCAATCCAAAAATGGGCATCTGAGATGAATACACACTTCTCAGATGAAGAAACACAAATGTCAAATAAATATATGAGGAAATGTTCAACATCACTTGTAATTAGAGAAATGCAAATTAAAACAACACTGAGATTGCATCTCAATCCACAAAGCTGTCATCAAGAAATCAACCAATGACAAATGTTGGCAGGGCTGTGGGGAAAAAGGAATCCTTCTCCACTCTTGGTGGGAGTATAGATTGGTACAACCACTGTGGAAATCAGTGTGGAGAGTCCTCAAAAATCTAGGATTGGAGGTCCCATTCAATCCAGCTATTTGCCTTCTAGGTATTTTCCCAAAAGAATTGAAAACATCATGCCACAGCAATATATGTGCAGCCATGTTTACAGCAGCACAATTTATAATAGCTAAATCAATATAATTTTTATCTTCCTCCCATTTATATTTTATAGAGTTGGTTTCTGAGATGACTAAATATATGTGGCTTATGCTGGAAAGAACCATGCAAAGTTTTGATCATAATAACTTACAAATATTTCAGAACAATATTCTATGTATTGAATTTTTTAAAGTATGGAGACCATGATATATACCCCAAGGAAAAATGGTTGAGTTCTGTTATTAAGTATGAGCCAGGAAGTAGGATTATCTATGAGTAACAGAGGCCCAAAAAGGAGTGGTTTAAGTAAAATTGAATTATTCATTTTCTATTTAAAAGAAGCTTGGAGATAAGTAGTTTCATGGTTGGTGTATTGGCCCAATATGTAGCCAAGAATACAAGATTCCACCTTTCTGCTTTACCGTTCTAGGGTATTACACTTATACTCTGGCAACACTGTGGTCAGATACAGTGTTTAGATCTTCAACAAATCACATTAGTAATGCAAGCTGTGAAAAGAAGACAGGCAGAGGATGAAAGGGCAGCATGTAAGATGAGTCGACTTGCCCCAAGTAGCCTTTCTGGAAGTTGACCTAACAATTCTTTGTATCTCATTGGCTAGAACGTGATTATATAACTACACCTAGCTGTAAAGGGAATCCAAAAATTTACGTGGGGTTTAATTCTAGGTGTGAATGTTCCAACATAAAATGTTGAGTTTCTTTCATGAAAAGCAAACGGGAGAAGATATATTGGGGTAAGAGGATAACTTGGTACGATTCGACCATGTTGTGTCATGTACTCTTTTCTATTTTAATAGAATTCCACTGCAGTTTACTTATATATTCCACCAACATTCTGTTATTTCAATTTCTGGATATTATTAATATATGCTATGAATATTCTGGTAAAAAAAGATATGTTAACTATATGTACCTATTTCCTGATATGAATATGAACATCATGTACTGCAAATATATACTTACAAAATTTCCAAAAATATTCAGTGCTACTGCTTCACAAAAAAGTCTCTACAGAAAAGTTACCATGTTTCCTCATATCTCATCCAGAATTTGACCCACGGTATCAGCAGTTGACTTCCCATCAATAGGGGTATGCTCGTACTCATAAATATCAATAATTTATCTTTCCATAAATTTAAAAAAATGATAAGTAAGATTGAAAGATAATCTGGCAGTCACCAAAAGATTCCAAACCAGGGACCAACCAAACTGATGCATAAAGGCTCCTTGGACCAGGGGGTTGAGTGTGCTGTTATAGCCATAAATCAAGATCCTAGGGGAAATGGTATGCTGATTGGCTAGGTGAGTTAGAGGTGTTACCTCTCTGGGTGTGAGTTGGAGGTGGTTACAGCAGGCACATCATGAATTTGCTATCTTTGTCATAATCCACAGTAGTGACAAGATTTCAGTCTGAATGATATTGAAAAAGTAGAAATTTTCATGCAGTAACCATGACAGTTATTTATCCTTTTTTCCTACATTAAAATTTTTGTCTGAAATCATTTTCTTATTGGAACTTCTCTTGTGGGTGGGGGAGATAAGATGACAGAGACTATTGTCATTTGCACTTGGCAGCTAAGAAAACAAACTCAGAAAAGAGTGAAGAAAATGCATAGGGTCACATAGCTATCAAGTGGCACTGCTAGGATTTAAACTTCAGCCTCCCTCCTGAATGTGGTGATTCATACCTGTAATCCTAGCACTTAAGAGGCTGAGGTGAAAGGATCATGAGTTTGGAGCTAGCTGGTGCTACATAGTGAGGCTTTGTCTCAGAAAACAAACAAACAAAGAAACAACTAAATAAATACAAATTAAAAATAAATAAACTTCAGTTTCCTGTTAGTATTGAGCTACTTATATTAAACTTGAATGCAGAAACAGTACTACTTTAAGGTCAGACAAATAGAGGCTCAAATAATACCCCACCTTTCTGGGATTCTTTTGATCTTAGATGTGGTAGTAATCATGTTTTGAGGAAGATGTGCAGTTCTGAGTGTTAACCTATGCCTAGATTCTTACATACACTAACACAAAGAGGACACAGTACGCTTTAAACATCTCAAATAATATAACCCCATTTTATGTGCTCTTTGTACGTCTACTGTCTAGTGAGATGCTTCTGTCTGCGTTGCTATCAATAGGTCAAGTCCAAAATGAAAGTGAAGCGCAAACTCATTATGAGTATGTGCTGGACACATTGTTATGAAGATTTGAGCTGCAACTTCCAGACATGACAAATAAAGATGACTTGAGTACAAAGAATTCATCCTGTCTCATATATTGAGATGTTCACAAGTAGTTAGAGATGTGTACAAGTGCTTCTGGCCCATTTCTCTGATTCTCTTGGCTCCATATATTAACTTAATTCTCAGAATATCCACAAAACGTGCTATATACGTTCCAGGTCTTACTTTCAGACACAACATATACAAAGACATAAAGTGTAATCTTCTGTTGTTTTCTCTTTTAGAGGACTACAGTCTTGTCTAGAATCCCAAAACAGATCATCCCTCACACGTGTCATGGTTAATGCTGAGTGCTCCTAAGGATACTACATGTAGGCTTAAGATACTGTCAACTTTCTGTAAAACAAATAGTTGCATGGCAGGTTCTCTTAAACTGTGTGAAGGATGATTATGGATAATGAGTAGCCAAAGAACAGAAAGTCTCCAGGTAGCTATCTGCTGACAGCTAACCTTCTTCTCCCCCAAACTACTGAATCACTGTTTATATCAGTGTAAGAGTCAGTTATGATCTTGAGCCCACTGTATAGTTCATTGTAAGCTTTGCTATATGCAAGAGCCTTACAGTTCTGTTAGAGCTTGTGTGCATGTGGTGAGTGTGTGTGTGTGTGTGTGTGTGTGTGTGAGAGAGAGAGAGAGAGAGAGAGAAGAGAGACAGAGACAGAGAGAGACAAAGAAACAGAGGGACACACACATAGAGATTTTCTATCTTGGCATCATTTCCTTTAAGAAAGGGAATGCTTACCCTGCACCCCTTGTGAGCGTGTACCTTACGTTCTGAATTTTACAGGAGTTTTCAGCTAGCAGTTTGCTTTGAGACTCAGAGAAAACTCTGGACTGACACTTTTGAGAAATTCTGGAAGTGTTGAGACTTTGGGGGAAGAAATTAATGTGCTTTCATTGTATGAAGGCCGGTTACATTTTGTTAGGTGGAACTATGACCTTGTTACTGTGTTTATGGGGAAATTAGGTATAGTCAAGTAGATGTGATTAGGTGTCATGTTGATGGGGTGTACTTGTGAGAATTAATCTTGATGGTCGATGTGACTGGTTTTAAAGACTCCTGGAGAAATGACTGGATCTTGAGGGCACCAACTTCACTAACAGGATCATAGCTGAATTGGCTATTGGGAGATGAGGCCAATTGGGAGGAAGAGATATATGGAGGCGTGAGCCTTGGGGCTCTATCTAGTCCCAGACTTCTTTCTCTCTGTATTCTTTCTAACCTGCTTTGCTTCTCTACCCTCATGAATTGAGCAGCTTTCTTCTGACACATCCTTCCACCATAATATTTCCACTTAGGAACCATGGACTGAAAGCTCTACAACTGTAAGCAAAATTAACCTCTCACCCTTTAAAATGTGAGTGTGAATCATTTTTTGTCTCAGCAGCAGTAAAGTTAACCAGTATACACGATAGATGAAAGGTACTTAAGCCCTGCAGTGACTACAATGTATCTTTATCTATTGTAAATAAAATAAAAATCCCACCAGAAATTCATTAGTTATAAGTCTGTATATCTCTACATTCTATAGTACCAGTAAAGGAGTTATTAAAAAATTTTAAAAAGGCAAAAAGGAATTATTTGATTTGGGATAAACTACTACAATGTATTCAAATATTTTCTTTTTACTGTGGAAGATTTAGAATAAACTTGTCCAATTAGTGAATAAAGTACCCATGTAAGAAATTGAATGTGGATGCCTTTTTAAATTATTTTTTTGCTAAGACGTTTCAGTGGTAGGTTGGAAGGGGGCAAAAATTTCCAACAAGTTTTAAAACAATGTTTTATAGGTTTTCACTTAGTGCTGGCAAAGGATGGACACAGCGCCATAAGATGTTTTAGCAGAGGTCAACCAGCAAATCAGCATCAGCTCTAGGACTGTAGTCGTTATCTTGATTCATGATCCATTTAATCTAGTCCATTTCCGTTATCACTTTCACGGTGTTCATAAATATGTGGGCCCCTTGAGGGCAGAACTATGCCCTATTCATCTCTATGTCTTCCTATATTGCCTACTATAGATAGAGTCTTGTGTGTATAATAAATGCTCAGTGAATATTGGCTGAACTGAAATTAGAAAAGTCACACGAGTGTCTCCAGTACTTGAAATCCCTATGCATATCTTATCCTCAGTGCATCTTTGAATATACCAAAATATTTTTACTTTTCACATCTGTTCTTTTTACTGACTCTGCCTCAGGTGATACAGAAATTCAAAGCAATGGGAAATCTTGCTATTTCATCTCAATGAATGCACAAATATTTATTTTCTTATGGCAGGATAACAAATAAGTTTTGTAAAGACCGACAAATTACCTTCCATTTATGCTGTTAGAATAAACTGAAGTAAGCAATCGAGTGATTTTTCCTAAGGCCACTAGAAAGTAGTAGCTTCAGAACAGAATCTCAGTTAATTCAAGACAGATGTTCTGTGACCACTGTTTTGCAATGAAGTTTTAAATTTCAAGGAAAGTTGTCCACAAAAAGATATATCCCACTTATTGATGTCTGAAACTTCACCATTAATGTTTGGTCCCTTTGCACTAAGTTTCTAATTTAACATTACATTTGCATGACACTTTTTTTTTTTTACTTTGCAAACTACTTTAAACATCTCATTTGATTCTCCTACCAGCAGGGAGAATTGGGCAGGGCATGCCTAATTAACCCTGTCTTGGAGATTAGGGGACTGAAGCTCAGAGAGGTTAAATAACTTGGGAAGCCAAGGGACCCTGAAAGCTATGAGCATGCTGCCTTCAAATTAACTGTCCCTTTGTTCATTGCCCCCTACAGCCTGTGAACCTTCCCTGTTTCCACAGGCTAGAATTAATTCTTCCGTGATCTGTGTTCTAGGGTATCTGACATACTCTGTCAAGCATTTCATTTGTGCTGCTTTATTTTTATAAATTTTGACACTTCCAGGAAACTTAAAGTTGGTCTCACCTAGACAGTCATCTAATGTTGGAATTCCGTCTATATTCTCCTTTGCTAGGAATCTTCCAGACTCCTTAAATACTTCCATTGACAGGAACCTCACCATCTCTTGAACCAGTCTGTTTCCATATGATGCTCTCTGATACAATTTCCCATGTCTGACGTTTTAGACATGTTTGTAAATTCTTTAAGGACAAAACTATGTGCCTTTAATGATTTCTGTATGCCATGCATAACCTTTCATAGTAGAAGCTCAATAAAATTTTGTTGAATGAATAAATCAGTGGGTTAATGGTTGGATGTGTTTCTAATAAAAGCTTCAAGCAGCTCTGTCTAGTATCTTTCAGAAGCTATTGACCTGCTACCTAAGGTGTTTTTTAGTTTCTAATTTATTTTCCTCTGGTTGTACTTTTGGAATCCCTAATGCAAATATTTTTGAAATACAAAGCACAGGCTGTGGGCCTGGCCTCTCATAAACTGGATGCATATCATAACTGAGTGCAAGGAGATGTGAGATGAGAAAGTGTAGTAATATATGGAACAGCGAGCAGCGAGGAGATATAGCTGATAACCAGCTAAGAGAGATAAGCTAACTCAGCGGGGGGGGAAACAAGGATGGTGTTTCAAGGAACAAGCCACGGAGTCATTTGGAAGCAGAAGACCATTGCAGGCACACAGAGGTATAATACTCTAGTGGTGAAGTTATGTATTCAGGCCCAGCATGCATGCATTTAAGTCTTGACTCTGTTGGTTAATGAATAAATAACAGCTTGGGCAATCTCTCTATCGTCCAATCTCCTCATACAGGAAGCAGAAGTTAAATGAGTGAATGTAAGTACTTGAAACAGTGTATGGTGCCCAAGTTATCTTTGTGAATTGGTAGTCAAGCAACCTGGATTATACCCTTGGTATGTCTCTAACTGTGTGAATTGTTTCCCACCTGCGTTTTACTAGAATCATCGATATAGATATGGGATGACAATGTGTTGCAGAAAGCGATAATGGTGATTAAGTTAGATAAAAGACAATGGGGTTTGTTAACTAATTGTCAATCTGTTTTTGATTCAGGTAACCTAGTTGGAGCCCTGCTCATTTTGATTCCTACAGACAAACAAAGTTTCTCCTAAATATGAAGGAATTCTTGGAACACTCATATTCCCACCATGACCTGTTACTCAGAGCACTTGTGTGATGGAGAAATGACATTCTATATTAGCTCTGACCTAAAGCACAGCTTCTCCTTTGATTTTTAAAATGACCACAAGTCCTTACTCCGGATACTGGTGAATTAGGTAGATACTAGAAGTGTGTGTGTGCGTGTGTGTGTGTGTGTGTGTGTGTGTGTGTGTGTGTGTGTGTGCTGGGGAGATGGAGAAGGCCACCTTTACAATTTCCAGCCTCCTGTCATGTGTACAACCTTTATTTGCTATTTTGTCTTCATTTCCTAACATCAAGATTGCCAAGGACACCCTAAATTACTCTGTATTTTGTAAAGAGCAAATGATCAGTTCCTCAGATATTTCTGCACCAGTTGATATTCCTCTGAAGTCTCAACTTTGCTCCTAAGCGTTTCTTGAAAAGTTTTTTTTTTTTTTGAGATAAAGACAGCTTTCTTCTCACCATCACTAGAGTCTACTGGTAAGTCTATAAATTTGACAAATTCTTCAATAAATGTTACTTTACCCATATTCATTTTCAACTCAGTAACTCTCCCTCACTTTCACTCTTTCTTTTCACCTGGTGAGATAAATTCTCTTCCCTGAAAAATGGAGATGCATCATCTTGAAACACTGACACACAGCACTGTTCAGCCTTTTTCCATTGGCAGCCAGAATAAAAGTCATCCAAACCTGCATGACTCAGGCCTGGGTGACATTGATAACAAGGGGACTCACTCTGAGCAGAGTATCTAAAAATGGTCAGGAAACGAACCAATTAGGCAATAAATGCATGAAGAGGAGTCATCTGAGTACAGAGGGGGAAATGGAAGGAAAAAATCTGATCCAAACGTTTTCTCTAGACCTCAACAAGTCCCTCTTATCATTCTCTGATAAATCCTCAAAGGCCATGCTTCCTGTGCCTATAGAGGAGAAAACAACTGGCTGGATTAATTTTTTAAAAAAGAAGCAGGATTTCCCCAAATTTATTTTGCAGAACTTTGGAAAGTGATAAACAGTTTTCAAAAAGTTTTTTTTTAAGACAGAACAATTCCACTGAAAGGTGAACTTCACACTTACAGTTAAAAGTAACCAAGAATATTCCTAAAATTCATTTGGAACCAGAAGAGACTTAGAATAGCAAAAATAATCCTAGGCAACAAAGACAAGGCAGAGGGCATCACAATCCCTGGTTTGAGATTATACTACAGAGCTACTGTGATAAAAACATCATGGTACAGGCAAAAAAAGAAAAGAAAAGAAAAGAAAAGAAAAGAAAAGAAAAGAAAAGAAAAAAGAAAATAAACCAGATCTGAGAATCAATGGAACAGATTAGAAGAGGCAGAAAAACCTTCAAACACACTCAGGCACCTTAACTTTAACAAAGGTGTCAAACATATTTGCTAGGAGAAAGAGAGCCTCTTTAATAAATAGCACTGGATAAACTGGCTTTGCACATGCTGAAGACTAAAACTAGAACCATGTCTATCACTGCACACTGAACTAAAATCAAGATGGATCAAAGATCTAAGTATTAAAACAGGAAACTAAATCTGCTGAAAGAGTGCTCACTTTGGCAGCACATATACTAAATCTGCTGGAAGGAAGAATAAGTAGAACTCTTGAAGACATAAGTGTAGGCAAATACTTCATGAACAAAACCCCAGTGGTATGGGAAATCCTACAAAGGATCAACAACTTGGATCTCATCTTATTAAAAAGCTTTTGAACAGCAAAAGAAATCACCCACAGAATGAAATGACAAACCACATAGTGGGGAAAAATCTTAAGACAGATGTTCTTCAGATAGAGGATTAATATCTAGAACATAAAAAGAATTGAAAAATATCAGACCCCCTTAATTAATTAATTAAATAAATAATTAATTTATTCTAGACCCTCTAAATTTAAAGGCCCAATCCATAACTATGGTCACTTGAAATGAATAAAGCTTCTCAGAAAAAGTATAAAAGGCAAATAATTATATGAAAAAATGTTCAACGTCACGGATCATTTGAGAAATGTAAATTAAAACAATGCTGAGGTCCTTCCCACTCCAGAAAGAATTGCTATTATCAAGAAATCAACTAGTAACAAATGCTGGCTGGGCTGTAGGAAAAAAGGAATCCTTTTGTTGGTGGGGGTGTAGACTAGTGCAGCCACTATGGAAATCAGTGTGGAGATTCCTCAAAAAACGAGGACTAGAAGTTCCATTTGATCCAACTATTCCCCTTCTTGGTAACTTGCCAAAGAATTGAAAGCATCACACCACAGTGATATATGTGCACCCATGTTTACAGCAGCATAATTTATAATAGCTAAATATTGAAAACAACCCAGATGCCAATCAATTGATGAATGGATAAAAAAGATGTTTTCTTTTCAAACAATGAAGGACTATTCTGCCATAAAGAAGGACAAACTTGAGACATTATAGCTAAATGGATGGACCTTGAGACCATATGCTTAAGTGAAATAAATTGGATACATATATGGCAATATTGCATTATTTCTGTGGTGTGAGAAACTGAAAGTGTAAACAAGAACCAAAATGTATAATAGATATTGTGAAATAGGAAGACATTGTTCAAAAGGAAAGGGGAACTAGGGAAGAGGGAGGAGGGGAAAAGAAAAAATGAGAAAAAAGGATAAAATGGAAACAAACCTTCATAAATAAGGAGAGGAAGAGGGGTTAAAGGATGGGGAGGGGAACAGGAAAAAGAAGAACTAAGATATATCAATCATGTGCAGGTACAAGTTACCTACAATAAATGTGATCATTGTGTGTATTTAAATTGTACTAATAAACTTAATAAAAAGAACATGAATCAGAAGTGAGATACTAATTCCCAGGCCTAAGGAATCCTAATAATGGAAATAGTCCTCCAAAAGAGCTTATGAAACAGTTCAGCTCTGTACCTTTTGCTCATAATTATGACATTCACAGTGGTCTCCATTTCCTCCACCTTCCAAAACTGTTGTAAGCACTAGATACTGAAGAGTTTTTAAAAACCCATAAAGGTACAAATTGAGGTCAATGCACTACTATCCTTTTCATCTCGGGAGAAGGCTCTAAGATGTTTTACCAAATTGTTTTAAAATTTGCCGTAATTTTATTGAGCATTTATTTTCTGACTGTCAGTTTTTGCAAGATCTCATTTCATTCTGGCACTGATTCTCTGGGGAAGACATTTCCCTCTTTGTTTTAGTGCTAGGGTCATGAGGGAACCAGGACAAGTGAGAAGCTAATAATGAGCCTAAGGTCACATGGCTGTGATTGGGACCCAGGTTTGCCTGCAAAAGTGGCCTGAACTGAGAGATACTTCATCGGTTTCCACATTTCCAGCATTCCTATCAGCCTTTCTGCCATTCACCTCTTATGAGTGGGGTTGGCTTTGTGCCTAAATGGGACTTCCTCCATGGATTTCTCACTTAATGGGAAGAAATGATTTCATCAGCTTTTGAACAAATTTACGTCAGTCGCCTGTGAACACAAACTCTCTGAGTTATGGCTTTGATTTATGAATATGAGCTGCCTTCCATTCTTTTCACCACAGCCTCTGTGCCTTGCTCAGATGTAAAAACCCAGGAAGCCTCATTTCTGTTGCCCTCCTTCTGTTCACCTTCCTAGTCCAGGGCCCATTCTTTCACTCATGTTCTCTCTTCTCTGAGTCTGTTTTTCCCTCTTCTCGCTCTTGTCCTTCCTTGCTGCTCCTTTCTTTATCTTGCTGCTGAAGCCCCTGCTGTAATGGTTCTGAAGCTATTTTGATGCTTCGCTTGTTGTGGAAATAAACTCTCGCTTTCCTGCTTACACACAGCTTGGGCTCTCCAAAAGGAGTGTGGTGTGTGTCTGTATGCAGTTTTGCTTCAAACAAGACTGTGGCGTCCAAGAGAGACCCAGGAAGGCGTGATGATGGCAGAGGTATTTACATGGAAAGGGTGCCTTGCATTCATTTAAAATGTTTTTAGACTTAGGATCAATTAACTAGCTGCTATGTACTTAGGCCATATCATTTTCTTCGTAGTGTGAAACTCTCACCATTTCAGAATTTCTTGAGACACGATATCTCTTCGTATAAGAATTAGTAAGGATACTTGAGAGTGGATGCTGTCATTAAGATACAAGGAAAATAGAAATAAAAGGACAGGTATCACAGTGGAGCCTGGAAAAATTAGATGGGGCAGTGGGATAGAATATCTATCCTGTATTTGTAAGTGCCTGAAAGTATAAGACTGAGGGAAATGTAGGAGTATGTTTCGAAAGGGACTGATGGAGCAGTAAGATCTATTGAGGGCTGTAAAATCCCACATACTAGAGAGAAGCATTGACAAATGAAAATAGGACACTTTGATGCTACTATTTTGATGTTATGAGCCTGCAAACATTTTGATGTTGCATAAAACAGAAAGCTTTATACCTTCAGTGTTACTTCTATTGTAAAGCAATGTACACAGAACATATCATTAGGCCTCACTGATCTTAGCCTTAGGTCATGGTACCTGCCTCCTCATCATGGTGTTTTGAATCTTCCCCACATCCCTGTACCTTTGGTTGCCAAATCTCCAAATGGTTGTGCCGAGTAAGTCTGCTTAGGGAGTAGCACCTGCCAAAGCAGAGACAATTCTTTTATAGGCAAGCTAAGATGAATAAGCTAAATAAAAATATCTAAAATTGTGAAATCATGATTGTCTACATGGGCAATTAAGTCATCCTATATCTCTTGTCACACAGAAAGTCTTAAGTCTTGCAAAGGAAACATAAACAGAAAAGCAGTGGTAGTTTGTGACTTAAAGAACTTAAAGTCTATTTTTCCTGATATAGACTTAAAGTATATATATCAGCTCTTTTTTGTTTCTATTTGCGTGGAATATCTTTTCTTGTCCTTTCATTTTCAGCCTTTGCATGTTTTTAAATCTTGTGTAAATCTCTCTATTGCATCATATTTATTTATTTAAGTATTTATCAAGTTAATTGTCTTAAACACAGATTAATGGCCAGATAACCAAAATGTATAAAACAATTACACTAAATGAAGGTACACTTTTAAATAGATTGGCCATGCTGGATTACAATATTAAGCAAGTCTCTTATA
>RJWT010026033.1:0-15941 GCA_004365215.1 Cuniculus paca | reverse complement strand
CTACCACTTAGGTTATTTTGAAAATTAAATGTGTTAGCTACCTATTAGAATTCTAAAATAATGTCTAATATGGTAGTATCTGATAAATGTAACTCCTGAGGATAATAATATCAATAATAATTATCTGTGTAGCTGACAATAATTAATATTAATTGCCATTATTATTTTAAGTGACCTATCAGTTGATTCCTATTTAAGTTTATGACAGTGGTCCCCATACTGGGCAGGGATATATACTGAGTTCAAATGACACCGTTCATAATTAATTCTTACCCATGGATTCAAAGGCCAAGGGGAAATTAATAAAACCTGAAATAAAAGTACTATTATCTAGCTCAAAGGTATGGTGCAAGAATAGTAACTAAATTCTGACTCAGAATTGGATTTTCAGTTGGAAATCAGTTTGGACAAAGAGTTAGTAACTAGATAATTTGTGAATATGTCATTTTCCCTAAAGAAATATTAGTGAACTATAGATTTGCCAGATAGGTGAGGACATTTACTTAAACTGTTTTCAGGTGTACAGACACATGTTTACTAATCAGAGAGAACACCTCACCTCACAAAGATGGAAGAACACACCTTCAGGCAAGTCAGAGACAAAAACTCCTGAAGTGTAAAATTGGGAAGGTCACAGTATAGTATCAAGTGTGTTGAACTTGGCCTAATTTCTAAAATTTGACCAAAATTTTTCCATGTTCCTGCACCCCACTGAATCCTAGGGGGCTACAATCAAAAGTCCAAAAGCAAAAAAGAGAAATGCTTTTTATATGTTAAGAGTCTTACTCTTATGACACCTAGAAAAAAGGTACATGAGTTGACTTTAGTAAACATTTACTGGTAGATTCCATGCCCATTGCCTTTTCTCTACTTAACATCTTAGTTCTTCACAAAATCTTGCTAGGAAGGAAAACTGAACATCCTTATGATGAGTGGTTTAAAAGAAGAGTACAGTAATTTTAAAACAGTTCTAAAAATGTGCCTACAGAATCACTACTTTTCCTTCTTATGAACGAGTGATGCAGTGTGTCCAATACCCCTGGCTTAGCACAAGCGGCTGGGGGAACCACTCCCCAGGAAGGACTGTAGAGGTCATATTCACTTCACGCTCACAGCACGTAACTATTTGCCAAAAGCACAGTGGTTATGCATTTGGGAGACCACAGATCCCTTATCCAAGAACTGAATGTTATGTTAACGAGCAACAGGGTTCCAGAAAATCAAATATGGTATCTACCCAGCAGGGTTTATGACTCTGGAGAAGCTTCAACTCATGAGTGTTCCTGAGACATTTAAAAACATTTGAGAAGCTCAAAACTGCATGAAAAGGTAAATTATGACAAAAAAAATAAAAACAGCAGATCAAATGTAAAATATATTTAGTATAAACCTGGGCTGTTGAGAACTACAAAGAGGAGAAAATAAGCCAGGCCTGGTAGCACACACCTGTAACCCCAGCACTCAGGAGGCTGGGACAGGAGGATTGGTGTGAGTTCAAGACCAGCCTGGGCTACAAAGTGAGCTCAGGACCAGCCTGAACGGCACAGCAAGACCCTGTCTCAAAAAGACAAGGGTCAGGGATTTAGCTCAGTGGCATAAGCACCTGCCTGGCAAGCGTGAGGTCGAGAGTTCAATCCCTGGTTCCGCAAAAAAAAAAAAAAAAAGAGCAAGAGAGAAAAGAAAATAAAAGGCATTAGGAAAAAGCTAACAAAAAATTTCAGAAATTATATATAATATATATATATATATATTTTCTTACCCATATAGCAATGGGTGACAGATGCATATAACACATATACATGCCTGTCATGTATTGCACAACAAACCACTATACATAAAAATAATTTTTTAAAATATACATAATTTAAAATCAACTAAAAAGTTGAAGTTTAAGAAATACAAAATAGTACTTGAGATAAAAATAAAAAAATTCAGGTAAAGTTAAGAATTGGCAGCAAAGTTACACTTTAAACCTATAATCACACTGAATGACAGCAAGCAGTAAAACCAATGACTATTAACCATTAAAAAGTTTCTCATTGGAGGCTGTTCCTTAATGTTCCTGGATAACCCCTCTAAATTTCTCAACTTCACTTCACAGGTGAGTGAGAAATTAAAAAAATGGCAAAGGGACTTGGACATAACATTGGATGTTTTTGTTGTTTTCTAATTTTTCTTCTCCAAAGACATTATTCTTTCCTCTGCACCATCATCTCTCCTAACACTATATTTTACATGACAGGCTTTTTATTACTTGCATAATTATGTTCTTAAAATCTACAGGTAAATTAGGCTGAGATTTGACAAGTAAAACATTGAAGTATCTTTCATAATATTTCAACTCTGTATGCACCAACAACCACAAAAGACGCCTTCTGTTCCAAAGACACAAATCAATTCAACAAATATTTATTCAGGCCCTACCATAAAATGTGTTCAGGAAGGAAGGCATTTACCGGCTTTAAATCCTCGGCCAGACAAGTGAGAGGACTACCAATTCCTCAGAAGAAGCCCAGGTCTCAGAGTTTTCTGTTTGTTGTTTGTTTCCTAGAATTCAACATTTTCCCTCAGGAATTTCTTATCTTCCCAAATATTTTCAATTCATTTTTTTAAAGGTTAAATAGTATTTATTGGTCAAAGGTAGAAATGAGAACTTCCTAGAAAGCAAAGTCAATATATTTAAAAAAAAAAAAAGATTTAATTTATACACACACTGACCACATAATTCCATTTCTAGGAACATAACCAAAAAATACTGGCACAAACAGCCCAATCAATCCTTCAGTTTCAGATAGGACATATCTAGGCACCATCCTAGATATCCAAGCTACAACAGTGAAAAAAAAAAGCAAGGCCCCTGCCTGGTATTGTGTTTGTACCCTCATGTTAGTTATCTTATTTTACTAACCCAATAAAAAGAACCATGAGCCTTTGGGTGTAAAGCAAAGGTTTTTTCAATCAAAACAGCTCTACAGTATTTAGTACAAAAGGTGATTGTTTCCTTTGCAAAACAAAGGACTCTGTGGGAAAGACAGACATATCAAAGATGACATTCAAACTTATACCTCTAAACACTTCAGTTTTTACATATTTTAGGTTTCTAAAAACTACTATGTAGTAAAAAAACTGGACAAGAATAAAACTGAGATTCTATTTTTAAGTAACTATTTTATGGAATTTTCTTACACATTATTAGAACTTTTTTAACAGATCAAAGTGAAATGCGACACAAAAAGAAAATATTAAACCTATTCTTATGAAAGAAAAGCAGGAAAATTGCAAGTGTAAGACCATATGTTTAAAGTTTATTATTTGTTCATTATAAAACTGTTGTGAATTTGCTAGATGTGTTTCATTTGTAGTATCTGCAATACTAAGTGTTAGCTGCTACATGTGGTAATTTATTCTATATCCTGCTACTACTTATGTCACTTAGTTTTTCTGTGTAAAAAAAACCCTAAGTATGCACTTGTACTTTTCAAGATGAAAAGAACAAAGAATCACTAGAATTCTTAAAAGTGATTTTCTACATTAATATTAGTAATATTAAACAACATCAAAAGAAGCTCAAATGAAGATACTATTTATGTAAATGGAAAAAGTGCATATGCGTACAAAATTTTGAAGAAAACTGACAATAAAAAGAACCCTAAACTTCTAATAGAGGAGAGGTTAAATGTTATCATGATAAATCCATGTACCAAATCTGTCAGGATATCAGAAAGTGTTACTATGAAAGTATTTTTTTCCTCTTTTTACAGAGGAAGACGTCAAGTTAGAAAAATGGTCTTGTAAATTGTGACTAGATGGATAGATAAAGCCTCAGGAAACTGTCAATACTCAATCACACATATAATACTTCTTAAGAATTATGCAGCCTAAAGAAGAAGAAAGAAAATAAAAAAGCACTTAATCTAGTCCTTAATCTAGACAGAAGAGATCTAAACAGCTCAAGAAATTCAAACTTCTATCAACCAATCAACTGAGGTAGGTATCTGAGACGTGTGGGCACAAAAAAGGTAAGATATATATTGAATCCAGGGATGTAGGATACACAATTATCTCCTTTCCTGAAGGGATGGAATTACTGATAGAAATAGAGTTCCATGGAACTGATCCACACTTCTGAAAAGAATCCAATCTTTGTCCCAGTTAAAAGCACTGCAAACTTAACCTAGCCAAGAGGACAACTACAAAATTTATAATGGAAAGACAACTCTACTATTGTGTACAATGCCATAAGTATTTCATGTATGGAAAACATATTTCAAAATAAGAAGATCTGAATTTTAGTACAGAAAAAATTAAGAAAACCAAAATCATAACATTAATACTTTTTTACATACTACACACTATAATTAAGTAACTGACTTTGTCTTGTGTGTATCGTATTAGAATACTGAAGAGCTTAAACAAATTTTTAAGTTAAATTCACTAGATATACAAGAACTACTTAACAGCATGTAAAAGTTTATCAAGCAGGTAACAGATATATAAAGAAAATCAGTATTATTTGGAAATCCAATTAAACATTTTTGAAAGCACTGAAATAATTGAATTGGTAAAGGATATCATAATTCTTCAAAAGTCCTTAAATGTGATTCCTCAAATATTTCAGATTACTTTAAAGTATCTTTACTTCTACTATAAAGATTAACAACTAACATTAAAACTTGTAACTTTAAAAACTTGAGTATTAAATTCTAAAACCAAAGTAAATTTCTGAAGTCTGATACTCACCAACTGCCCCCCAAGAACACTGTACATTTTTTATTTAAAACTGATGCTGAAAGACAAAGTATCAAATGAAGAAGGCAAATGAAAGGGTATGCATATTATCATGAGCACATTTACTTATGG
Organism: Cuniculus paca; assembly: GCA_004365215.1. Classification (NCBI taxonomy): domain Eukaryota; kingdom Metazoa; phylum Chordata; class Mammalia; order Rodentia; family Cuniculidae; genus Cuniculus; species Cuniculus paca. The sequence continues at coordinate 11,081 of RJWT010026033.1, read as the reverse complement.
AAAAAAATGGATAGACATTTACCAAAATGTTAACTGTGTTTAACTTCAAGTGGTATGAGCCATTTGCCAGTTGATGTAAACCTCTCACCTTTCTGCAATGAATGTGGTATATTTGCTTCCTACTGTTGCTATAACAAATTACCACAGACAGTGATTTTTTTAAAAACACAAATTTGTTCTCTTACAGCTCAGGAGATCTGAAGAGCAAAATCAGGTTCCCAAGATCAAGGTCAAGGAGTGGTCCTTCCTACAGACTCTAGAGGAGAAAACTTTTGTCAAAGAGAATAACATTCTACACAAGTAATTCTACACATGTGTTTTCATTTTAGTTTAAATAATTAGAAAAGTGACTCAAAATGTCACCATATATATATAAATATATATATATATATTTTATGACACTTTCTAACAAATAAATTATGTATGTTTTGTTTTTATGTACAAGGATCTGGAGCTAGAGGTAATAAACTCTCTGCCCTAAGTAAAGTTTTTCTGTTTTTAAATTAAAATTCCAGTTTTTATCAGTGAATACACAATTTAAAAGAATTCCTAGACAACAGACATCAACTGGAATTTTCATGAGCAAAGTAGGCATGTGTTCACTATCCTCACTGTATATTCATCTTTGTTTCTTACTCTTTTTGCAAGAAAATGAAAACCAGATATGCTAATCTGGTCTATTTTATTCTCTGAAAATCTATGCAATCTATTAGATTTATGTAAGTATTCTAAAGATCAACAAACCATAGGACAACAGCTCATTCCCCATTTGTAGGTGAAATTAACATCACAGAGAAGGGCAGACAGTCTTCCTGTTCAGCATCTTCTTTGAAGCTAATCAACTGTTTCTCAGCACTCACACTTCAGTAAAGAAAAGCCAGGCACAAGAGATCCACCTAACCATTCATGAAATGACAACTGATGCTCTGTGTCCTATTATTTAAAAATTGGTTTTCTCAAAATAAGCACTGCAAAGTACAGAACTAGTAGACCTCTAAGTTCAGACTTCTAGTACAGCTGAACAGTTCTGCTGCTTTTCTTTTAGCAAGGAACAACCACTGAGTAATATCAAAAGAGAATTCTCTGTGTAATTTGTTCACCATATTGAAGATTCAAAAGTTCCAACTATATCAAAGAAAGTCAGTATTTCAGGCATCTCTCCAGTCCATTAGGAATAATGACTTTACTATATACACACAGTAGTAATTCAGGGCCAGAACCTTTAGAATTGAATTGAATTGAGAACGTACCTTGGGTCAAATAATGTCTATCTAAAAATAAACAACTATATTTTTGCAAAGCCCATAATAGTACAATTAGTCTAAAAGGAAAGTATTGATCTTAGCGTTGCACACAGACAATGCAAGGCAATTCACAATTAAGACTGATAAACACTTCTAAAGAAGTGGAAAGAAATCTTCCACCTGGATTGTGATGATCATGCATGAGTGGGACTACACTTAGGGTGTGTTAAACAAATGACAAAAATAAATAAGCAAACAAAGTTTATAAAAAAGTATATGAATGTTTGCAAAACATGACCCTTAAGCAAATGGGCAACTCCAATATAACTTCTCAAATGAAGGAAACCACTGAAAGGCACTTTACTTAAGGACTCTTCATTATTTTCTCACAATTTACTCAGAAACAGTATACTATTTAAGAATAATTCATTGATTTACAGGTATCAAAGAGTCTTTATATTCACTAGTTTTGAGTCATAATGATCAATACATAGTCTAACCACATTCTCTTCTTCCAAAACACTTATGTGACTACATCTCATTAGAAGGAAGTGTTCTGAAACAATTTAGCCAATTTTATCACAAAAGATAATAAACCTCTTGGATGAATGGCAATGATATTTGAAAATTTAAAGATAAGTAAGGATTAGATAACTCCACAATTTTTTGTTACCAGGGTATAACGCGAATAAATTCCAAATCAATGCTGCTACATAAACTATTTATTCAAAAAAAAAAAAACTATGAACAGTTAGATGCATTAGATTACATGATTCCTCAAGGTTGAGGAGTGTCTCTACAACATACAATAGTATCCCTCTAATGCACTAAATAGCTCCAATAAAAGCCCATTTCTAATGTCCATTAGATATCAAAAGTGTGAGGGAAATGGGTTTTCTTGCCACTGATAAGAGAATAGTAGTGGTAGTGGCATCCAAAATGATGATTCTAGCCAACCACTAACTAGGATATGAATTCCAGATGAGAGAAGCCGTCTGGACTAAGAAATAATGTAAACTAACATGTAAATAATACCACCCTGTCAAGGCAAAAATGTGTTTAAGTAAACCATAGCTAATATAATATAAAATTTAGCAAGCCACTTTCCCCTACACAAGCAGACTGTTAATTCCAAACTGCATAAATCTATGGCTATTCCAGCAGTGAATAAAGTACTGGAGGAAGGGAGACTTTTCACTTAGCAGCTGTTAAATGATTTAACCTCTTTGACCTTTAGTGTGTCAATCCTTAACATGGAAATAAGATGACTACAGCAAAGGGCCCCTGTGAGCATCAGAGATGACAAACAAAAAGATTACACTAAAGACTGGCACACAGTAAACGTTTGTCAGGAAGGTATTGTTCCTGTAGGCTCCCCTCTTCTGGCCACTGCACCATGAGAGACAGGCAGCTGAAGGTCCCCTGCTACTCATGGAATTTTCCAGAGGGGCTATGGAAACTTGCTAACCATGACCCAATGCTCCTGGGACAAGTTCTTCCTCTCACAGGCAGGTCATCACACAGTTACTCCTTAAAGTTCTCTCTTAAGACACTCATAAAGCTTCCACGTGTTAACCGCCATCTCCATAAATCTCTCCTCACCACTACCTGTGAGTTACTTAGTGGGGCCTCTCCTGCTGACTCAATCAGAGAAACACTTTGTTGTTACAGTCATTTTTGCCCTCAGGAGCCACTAGTCTCAAAATCCCACAGGTTTTGCCAGGTCTATTCATCACACTGATTCAAAGTCATCAATGAAATTGAACTGAACACCACCCCCAGATGGCAAGAAAGCTGCATCTGTTACCCTCAGACGACTGCTCCTGATCAAGTGTTTTTTACCTCTAGTGTTACTTGCTGTCCCTAAGGATCTAAGTGGGCTAAACAATCTTCAATTACAATCCTGTTTATATATGCTCTTCGTCGCAGCTTCCCGTATCAGGGATACATGCCAAACCTTTTGTTATGGTTCAGATTGAGAATGGCCCCCAAAGCCTCATGCACTGAGAGAGGGTTTTATGAAAGTGACTGGGACAGTGGATGTGAACTCATTGGTGACTTCATCCACCGGCAGGTTCAGTGGCCGGTGAGCTGTTGTGGGTGGGGTCTGGTCAGAAGAGGTGGGTCAGTGGGGTGTGACCTAGAAGGGTGCACCTCCCACCCCAGCTCATCTCTTCTCTCTGCTTCCTGGCTGCCATGAAGTGAGCTGTTTTCCTCTACCCACACCCTTTCCACATGCTGTTTCCGTGTTGAAGCCTGGCAAAGAAAGAAAGACTGAAACTTCTCAAACTGTGAGCCATATAAGCCTCCCTCCTTTAAGTTACAGGTGTCGAATATGTTGTCCCAGCCACAAGGAAATTGACTAAGACACCTTTAAAGAATGCTAAGTGCCAAGATTACCAGCTTTGCAAGACAGAAACTATATGGTTGGCTCTGAATGGACAGGAGACCTTACTTTTCTGGGACAGATAATCTCCTGTCTCGCTCCCAATAGTCTTTTCTGTAGCAGAGAATTCATTCTTAGGTGTCTCTAAATTTCTGCTATCCCTATGCCAAACGTTCTGGAGCCATTAGGGGTATCCCTCTCTGAAGTCTGACAATCATATGGTAGAACTCTGCAGATCAAAGACACTTTAAAGTATAAAAATTCTCTGGTCTCATCCAAGACTTCCCTGTCAGACTCTGAGCCTTTCAACATTCCTCTATAAATTGAGGACCTTAACGAAAGATGAGGGAAACACTGATATTTAATTGATAGAAATGGTTGAGAAATAGTGCCCTGAATAAATATCTGACTAGTAACAGATGGTCTAATTCAATCACAATCTCTGGCACTTAAATTCAAGTACTTGCAATAAACTGGTCTCTCTCTGGCTATAGGCACGCATTCAAAACAGAAGTAAGTTCCATAATCATCCAGTAGTTATATCATCAATGTGATTGATTTAGATATCCTGGTTTTGAGTTTTTAGTATGTCCAGCACTCACAGTTGGAAAATCTTTATTAACACTTTCCCCTAGTGAATTAATCTTTATTAATGATTAATGGAATATGTTTTAAGAAAATTTGAAATTTACACCAATGTAACTGGAGTGAATACATCTCAAGCAAAAATAGTCTTAAAGTCAACTTATATCATCTATAAAACAATTCATGAAAAAGTATTTAATTGTACATAGATTTCATACTTGAATAAAGTACTATTTTATTTGATGAATAAATAAGTTTTGGTAATAAATCAAGCTTTGGTTATATTCATATTCTTTGTATTCCATTGTTAATGAAAAAGCATATAGACTCAGATCTTTTTTTTTTTTTTGCGGCACCGGGGATTGAACTCACGACCTTGCGCTTGCCAGGCAGGCGCTTAGACTGCTGAGCTAGATCCCCAGCCCTTAGACTCGGATCTTTATTTAAATGTTTTCTTTTTTAATTGGGTTTTAGCATCCATTATTTCTGTGATTAAATTTTGTTTACTGAAACGTTTCAGTTGTCAAGTTACAACATTTCATACATTGTCAAATCCCTCCAATACCTGCTTTTAAAACAAATAAGCAAAATAAAACAAAACACAAGTGCTTTACTTTGACAAAAAGTGTGTCATTAACTAAAGAGCATTATTATGGCAAATCTACATACTATAGTTAATTTATGAAGTTAGAAAATGAAGTTGAAAGAAATAATGGATTTCTAAGCTCTCAAAATTGTTAAGGGATTTGTAACCACATTCTATTTCCTCTCTTTTGAGTGCAAACAGCCTTTTGAGGGAGATTGTATCCCCACTTTATGGAGTGGGATACTGAGGCTTAGATGGAGAAGAACTTGAAATAAGAAGAGACAGCAAAGCTAAGAATGAAAAGTAGGCTGGCCTCCATCCAAAAGCATGAGTTTTCAGACTTTAAGATGAACTAGTCCTATCACTGTATATATTGAAAAACAATGAGTTCTTTCCTATATTTTGAAGAAAGACACAAAAAAATAGAGCCAGAGGATAATGAAATGATTAGTCAAGTCACAGTGGTCAGAAATAATAGCCAAATATCTAATAGGTCAAACCAGTAAAGACAGATTACATAAGAACTTAATATCTGCAACATGTAAGGATCTTACACAACTCAACAATCAAAAAACAAGCAACTTTAATTTTTAAAATGGACAAAGGACCTGAACAGACATTGCTCAAAAGAAGACATGCAAAAAAACAGCTGATGAATGAAAAATATTCCACACCATTAATCATTAGGGAAATGCAAATTAAAGCTACATTGCAATAATACCTCATACCTGTTAGAATAACTATTATTAAAAAGACAAAGGATAACAAGTGTTGGGAGAAAGAAGTGAAAAAAGAACACTTGTACACTCTTGATGGGAAGTAAATTAGGATAACCATTGAGAAAAATGGCATAGAAGTAACCAAAGAAATTAAAAATAGAACTCCCACACAATCAAGCAATCCCATTTCTAGACATCCGTTCCAAAAAAATAAAATCAGGTTAAAAAGATAATCTGAACTTATTTATTTACTCACAATAATCAAGATAGAGAATCAATGTAACAGCTATCAACAAATGAATAAAGAAAATGTGAGACATATACACGTGGCACCATTCAGCCTTAAGAAGAAAATTCTGTTATTTGCAACAGTGTAGATGAATCTGAAGGATATTGCACTAAATGAAATAAGCCAGCCACAGAAAGATAAGTACTATATGATCTCACTTATATGTAAAATCTAAAACAGTTGAGCTTACAGAAGCAGAGAGCAGAATAAATAGTGGTTTCCAGGAGTGGGGGAGATTGGGTAGAGCTTAAGCCAAGAGAATAAAAGTTTCTACTGGACAAATGAGTTCAGTAGACAAATGAGTAAGTTCTGAAGATCTACTGTACAACATAGGGGCAATAGTTAATAATTGTATACTGTATAAAAATTACTAAGAGTACCTCTTAAATGTTCTCACTACAAAAGTGATAAAGATATGAGGTATTAAATTGTTGATTAACTAATCATATCATTTTGTGATATACACGTACCAACACATCATGGTATATAGCATAATGTATATAATTTTTCTTTGTCAGTTGTCTTACTTTCTCCTTGCTCAGACAAACCCAACACACACAAGTTAAAAGAGAAAAGGTTTATTTCAGCTCACAATTTGTAGAAGTTTCAATCCATAGTTGGCTGGCCCCAAGGCAGGGTGGCATGGCAGAGGGGCACTGCAGTGGAGGAACAGTCCATGACAGGAAAGGCAGGAAGCAGCATACAGTGATCCTCCCTTGCCCTCTCATTCCATTCAGGCTACAAGCCTTTTGTTTGGTGCCACCCATATCCAGAGTAAGATTTCCCATTATCCACACCTAGAACTATGCTAACCCAGTCAATGAACTAATCCAATATCACATACTCTTAATCCGTACACACCCATAACCAAGCTGCCTCCCCCCCATGTGAGTACAAGAGGCTTTGCGGGGACTTCTAGATACAAGCCATAACATCATTGTTAATAAAGCTCAGAGATGAGCAGATTCTTGAAGAATCACCTTGTACTGCAATGTTAGAAAGGAAATTCAATGTAATTATTTTGAAAACTCAGAATTATAAAAAACACTGACTATTATGAAAGCAACTTATATATCCAGATGAATGGATACAGAAAATGTGGCATTTACACACAATGAAGTAGTACTCTGCCATAAAGAAAGATAAACTTGAATCATTTGTAGGAAAATAGATGCACTTTGAGACCATAAATGTTAAATGAGATAAACCAGACATACAAGTTTAAATATCACATTGCTTCTCCTATATGAGAAACCCAAATTATAAATAAAGAATAAAATAAAAATAGATAATAGGAAGTAAGGAGATAGATCTTGTCTCAAATGAGAAAAAGGGCTCATGAGAAAGAAAGGTGAGAGAGGAGGGAAAGGGAAGGAAAAAGGAATTAAAACATGAACAGACACCAACTCCACACAATGAATATGTACTGCAAACATGTACTACTAAAAATAATTTTAAAAAGCCTAAAATCACAAAGTTGGAAAGATCCCAATGAAACCAAAAATGTGAATCACATGTGCAATTTGATTAGAAAGTTACTGACGTCTTCCTGGGTGGCACTATTAGGTAGCAATGCTCACCTGCTCGCAAAAGCTAAAATCCTTGCTTCAGTGAGCAGTGGAGACCTTATAATCTAATGTTCCATTTTTCTGTGCTTTGCAATTTACTATTAGACTCTATATTCCTACTCTTTAAATTCTTCAATCATTCCTGTCCTCTGTCTCTCTGATTGTATAAGAATATTACATAAAATACTGTCAATACTTTCTCAAAATCGATATAATATACCAATTCCTAAACAGAATTGATATGATAGCAAACAAACTGAAAAATGAAAAGTTCATGCTGACGGTAGGTGTTTAAATCACTGCAAGTAGGCAATCTCTACTCTTTGCACAATAAACTAAACAACTATAAGGACACTGGTTAGTCCTTACTGGTTAATGTCCTTACCCTCAAACTAAAGGAAAAACTCAAACTAAAACTTTTAAGATAACTTCATATATTGAAGCAAGCTTCAATCGTCTTATGATTTAACACTTCATTTATATGTCCCTGTCCTCCAACTATCTGAACCAGAAAGCATACAGCATATGAAAATTTCATTTTTCCAGAAAAAGTTAGACAAAATTCCAGCTAAAAAGTACAGTATATGCTTCCTTTTGTCAGTAAGAGTGTCAGTAAGAGTCCTAATCTATAAAGCCTTAGATTATCAACAATTCAATGCATCATGCACATGAATACTTTTAACTAATATTTTCATTATTGTATTCATAATTTTCAATCACTCCTAGATAAACATGTGAGAAAGTGACTGATGACAATGAATGAGAACAGCATTTGGGAATTCCTGAAATTGTGCCTAAATACATATAGTGAATTTCAACAAACTTCATCAGAATAGATGCCAATGAAACAGTGAAGGGTATTTTTTTTTCTTTTCACCAAAATAAACTGAACAAAATTCCCTCATGATTGCATATTTAAACATCTAACCTTAGTATCTGCCAACATTGTTAAGCAGCTGTATCAACTGTGTGGCTTGTGTCAAATAAAACCTTTTGCAACTCTAGAAGAAACTTCCATACAGGAAACTATAAATTTCAGCAGGCATAATTGTTTCTGAATACATGTATTTTTACAACCATTCTTACCTTCATAACTACTTAAATTATGCACTACTCCATAATGGCCATAGGGGCCATGTAATTAAAGACGTGTATCTTTATCTATTTTCCATGTAAGACCAAAAGAGCAAGAAACAGCAGTGCTGTCTTTTCTGCTGCCAAACTGCCAGGGGTGCTATCCTTATGGTTTTTAATGGTACAAAAATATTTGGTTGACAGGATCGGAAGAATTCCAGGAGAAATTTTCACATATTCTTGTACAAGACAAAAACAATTCTGAATACATATGAGCAAAATAATAATTTTCTTTGTATCTAACCTTCATTAATAATGAAGAGACAAAATAGCACTGTTTTGTTTTATTCCAACATGCTCCCACATTAAGGAAAGACTCAGGATACTGAAATCTCATCTTCAAAACTCCTCTAATTCTTGGGAAACTAAAAGATGAATACTATTTTTAAAAATATTCCATATTTTTATCTGTATTTTTACATTTTGCACTTGGTCTCTCGTGTTGACCAACATCAGCATCAGAAGTCAGAGATCAAAAAAAGTTTACTTATTCCCAACATAAACGAACAAAGCAACAAGTATTAACAGTATCATCAACTCCAATGGGGCTGCCTTTTAGCCACTTCTAAACCAGTGTGAAGCTGGACGTAGTGCTGCATGCTTGTAATCCCATCACTCATAGGCAGAAGGATCGCCAGCCTAGGCCACATAGCGAGTTCAAGGTCAGCTTAGGCCACATAACACATAACATAACAACAACAACAACAAAAAGTCAGAATTTGTCCTACTCTCTTGATCAATTTACTCAGTTCTTGGTAGACATGTATTACATGTACCAGTAAATGTACTTTTTATTTGGCAATGTAGTGTAAACAGACTAATCCTGAAGAAATTCTGAGTGGTTCAGGTTTGAAAGGATGTTTCAAAAATGTCACCTGGGCCTTATATCCACATTGCTCTGCAACATTACAATTTTATTTATATGTTGAGACAAACATAATATAACAAATACATGTTTTGTTAGCAAGGTACTAACAAAAGGATCCTTCATACGAATAATTTTGCGCCTATTTCCCAGACAGTATGCATGTATGTATAATCCTTTATGCATATTATCATTAACACAGGAAGTAATGTTGGATAAATTCCCACATTTATAGACATACATATTTCTATATTGTTTAATAAAGTCATTAAAAGTCATTCATGTATAAGTTGGCAAAGATGTACATGCAATCAGCTCAAAAAAGTAATAAAAGTTGGAAAGATAAAGTCATAAATCTTCTTTAATAGTAGATCATAGACAGGAGACTGCAGATAGGAGATTAGTAAAACTGAAGAACAAACAGCCCAGTCATCAAGTACAGACTTATGTGACAAGCACTTAAACTTTGGTAATAATTTTCCAGTCATCCCACCACCACCACCACCACCACCACCATCACCACCATACACACATACGTACTGTAGTTTTCTTCTTTCAAGTCTATCTCAATCTTGAATCTAATGGCCCACATTGATTCATGTATTTGTCAAAACTGTCAATCAACCAACTCTTTACTCCCCAAAGACTGTCAGAAGGCTGAATGCTTCTTCAAGAGTCTCAAAGGACATTCTCCTTGTAAAAACTATTAAATGTATACACCTAAAAGAAAAGATTAGCTCGAATGTACTAATAGAAAAGTTAGTTTCTCTTTTGGATTGTGAGATACATAACAAGAACCCACACTTTATGGCCTACACAAAATATTAAAAAGCACTTCTGGGCTGCAGATATAGCTCAGTGGCACAGCACCTGCCCGTCAAGTATGAATTCACGAGTTCGATTCCCAGTACAAAAAAAAAAAAAAAAAAAAAAAACCACACATCAGCACCTGGAGGTACATGGTTAACGAGGCTCTTAACATATACTTTCAAAACACTTAGATAATACACTATGCATATTACTCATGTAAAGTACATACACAAGTTGAACACCCCAAATCAAAAATCTTCAAAATGTGAAACCTTTTGAGCACCACTATGCTGTCATTTTAGAAAATTCTGTACCTGACTTCATGTGACTGACTGCAGTCACAAGGCAGGCACACTAAAAATATGCAAAGTTACCTTTAGGCCATTAATATAAGGTATACATGAAACAAGTGAATTTTGCATTATGTATATTCGAAAACTCCAAAATCCAAAAGAATCCAAACTCCAAAACATTTCTGGTCCCAAGAATTTAGGATGAAGGATATTCAACCTTTATGATACACTCATCTTCTATATACTATAGTACACAATATATACCACATACAATTTGATGACATATCATCCTATTATGCTATTACACTTGAAAATGAATTAAAATTTAAAATGCACAGTATTACTATTATATTACTTAAGCATTGCTTAGTAAAATGATAAATTGTATATTTCATCATTAAATCAGAAATCAATACATATACAATATGGCCAAATGTAAAATTAGAATTAAAACAAGACACTTAAGAACCAAAGATCATCATTAGTTTGAAAGAATTTTTGTTGTTCCATGGATATTTGGTTGGTCTACCAGCTAATTTTTTCCAGGTTCCTCAATCTGTATAGAAATGGAGCATAAAAATTAAAAATAAGGGTTAAAATGA
>RJWT010026032.1:0-15951 GCA_004365215.1 Cuniculus paca | reverse complement strand
ATCTTTAAAATAGCTGTCCATGCCATCAAATATAATAAAATCAAACAAATCAGAATAAAATGAAACTAATCAGAACAATGAAGACAATATGAGTTTCGAATCATGATAATAGAATAACAGTGGCCACTTCCTTCCCTTTTTAGATAATTCCTCCCTTTGACTTCCCCAATATGTATTGTGTATTTTGGATCCCACCAACTCCTTTAGTTTGTTATACTAGGGAGACAACGTGAAATTCACCCATGTGACTCTGAACCATTTCATCCATGAGCACGATCTCAAATTGCCTCCATCCACCTACAAGAGCCTTGAGGTTACCTTCCTTTATAGCTGAGTGGGTTTCCACCACATAAAATGTCATGTCTGTCTTGTCCATTCTGCAGTTGATGGGCAGGCTACCCCTACTTTTTTTCTGGCTTCCTGTCAGCAACCCAAGAATCTTCACTGTGCTGGGCATGGAAATTGTCTGCCTTTGAACTATCATTGGAGGCCCATGTTTTCTGCCCCCGAGTTCCCAGATCATTTCCTGACTCACTTGTGGGTGTGACATTGCCTTGGATTTAGGCCTAACATGCTCTATCCTGGTTCTCCCATGAGAATAATGTTAGCAGCCAAAGGGGCTGCATGTCCATCTTGATGTCTGGATGCTTTGTCCCAGGAATAAATGTTCCTAATTCATGAAGTAAAGTTGGGTTGGTCTTGGTCAATTTCCCAAGTCCCTCTTACTTCAAAAGCTCTGTAACCCTGGCTAGCTGGGACTCTTCCCGTTACCCTCAAGATGACTGTCTCTTTCTAAAATTATAATTTACTCCTAATTCTGGTTAGACTCTATAGTCTTTTACATCTACCTGACTCATTTCTCCCTCTACCCTCTATACCCAAAGGCTTTTAGTAGCTGTGTGAATGGGCACATACTGTAGTTAATGAGAATTTCAGAATAGGGAAAGGAGTTTCCAAATTGTTGGGCTTTGACTTTGCAACTCTGAAAGATAATCAGGTGCGTTCCACTTCAGGCAATTTTAAGCTTTTGTGTAATACCCAACACTAGTTCCATGATCTTATGAGATAGGTAAATAATGATAGTGGTGGAAAATATTGGTAGGAACTATTGCAGTTATTTCCAAGGCCATCACTGATGGTTTGCAAACCCCACAGACCTTCTTAGGATTGGACAGTGGGAGACTGGGGCATTAAACCAGCATGTAAAACAGGAAAGAAGGTCATGACAGATGCAGAGGTAATGTTCAGGGAGTAAATACACAAAATTCTTGTATTGTGTTTGATGAGTCCTCTTTTTTGTAGATTCGATGTCTCAGCTGACTTCATCTTTCTCTTTCCAGCTCCAGGAGGCCTTTGGATGGGAGCCATTCATCCGTCTGTTCACCGAGTATAGGAACCAGACCAACCTGCCCACAGACAATGTCGACAAGATGAATCTGTGGGTCAAGATGTTCTCCCACCAAGTGCAGAAGAATTTGGCTCCGTTCTTTGAGGCTTGGGCCTGGCCCATCCAGAAGGAAGTGGCTACCAGCCTGGCCTACCTGCCTGAATGGAAGGAAAATATTATGAAATTGTACCTTCTCACACAGATGTAAGGAGTGCCCATCGAGGTGGCAGGTAGAGAGGTTTGGGAGGTAGGCAGAGGTTGGATTCACTCCTCCACCTCTGTCTTCTAGAGTTCTGGCCTCGCCCCTGTATCTTATCACCGACTTCTGTCTCTAGGAAGTGGGTTAAGAGCACAGCAAAACTACAGTCAGGATTTCTCAGGAACAAGGCCTTCTACTGGGAGTTCTGCTTCTTTACTCTCAGCTGTCACATTCCCTCCTAACCCTATATAGCTCAATCTGGGAGTCTATACTCACCTTCAGACCATCCATGCAGGCTATAGCCCATAGAGGGTATTTCTCAGCTTCATATCCTAAAGACTGTGTGGATTTATTTTTGATCATCTGATCCAAAAATCTGACCATAGATCTCCACTAGAACCCAAGTTTTCCATGACAACCGGACAGCTCCCTGACGCCTTATATATTATTGAGTAGTTTTCAAAGCACTTGAAAACCTGTCTGGTACAGTGAGAAGAACCCAGAACTAGAGTTAGCTCTTGGGAAAGCCATTTCTCTCTGCACTCCTATTTTCTTGTATATGAAACAGGAATACAAATGTCGGCCTCTCAGAATTTTCACAAAAATGCAAATGGATAACTTTAAAGAGCTTGGAACTGTACAGCTCATGATGTCTGAGGGATTGTTTTTACTTCATGCTGCTCTGCAGAACAATGAGGCCCTATTTCCATTCTCTTTTCACAAGTTAGAGGTTAAGTGGTTAAGATCTCCTTTTCTACAAGTAGATGCCTGGTGTTCAAATCCTGGGTCTTTTACTATTAGTTGTATGACACTGGCAAGTCCCTTACCATCTCTGTGATTCAGTTTCCTCATTCTATAAAATGAGATACATTTCATGAAATTATTGTGAAAATTTCATTTTATGCTGCCTCTAAAAGTGATTAGAACATTACCTGGAGGTTAGTAAGTACTAAAAAAATGTTAGTTATTGTTATACCTAATTAATTTCAGTTTCATTTTAGAATCAGATGTCACTTTTTTAAGATATTTACAGGTACAGTTGTAATTTTTTGTTTTTTTAAACTAATACTTAAAAATATAAAAGTTATGTATATTAATGAGAAGCCATAATGTTTAACTCATGCTAAACACATCTGTCTCCTCCAGCATCTGTCATTTCATCATAATATTGAATTAAATCTTTTCTTCTAGCTTTTGGAAATACACAGTACATAATTTTTACCTCCCATGTTCCATCCTACATGGAGGTTATACATCAACCTTTGGAAGGAGTCTGGTATTCTTTTATGAATCTAAAGAAATGACTCTAAATTTACTGTGGGGTTTTCAGAAGCTACTTACAGCTTGACATCCTTACCTAATTCTATCTTTCAGGCCAAATCCTTCTCTGATTAAATTAAGAGTGGAAATCTTAACAAAAATGAGGACAATTCCAAGATGGTGCTTCTCCTTAGCAAGCCATCCAGCTTCATGATGGCAGGTGTATTTCCACAGTGACACACACTCAAGACACAATCACTATCAAGAGTTACCACACATATACAGAAAACTTCACTTTGGAACAAGATGAAACTATCCCAATCTTTACTTAATTGCCACCATTAAAAGATCCTCCTACATTTTCATCTACATTTGCTTTCATTTGCATTCCCTTTTCTTTAGTTTTAACTAAGATTGAGTCTGTAGAATTAGTGTTGTTTACATCCAACCAGTTTTCCTTTAGTTCACTTCTTTTTTAACTTATTTTAATACATCATTTTGTTTACTTAACTGGTAAACTGGAGGGGTAGGGCTGTACAATAAGATTTCATCTACAATAATGTTTTTTTTCCTTCATAATATCCTCTCTCTATCCTAGAATTATTTCCCTTTTTTTCACGAATATCTTTTGTCTAAGTTCTTTAAACATAGATGGTGAACATTCATTCATTCAACATTTAAAATACTCTCTATCTACTGGAAGTTGTCCTCAACCTTTTGGCATTACATGTATTAGTCCCTTTATTTTTATTATTATTACATCAGATTCTCATAAACAGACCTCAATCTAGAGTCCTTGCATACACAGTTAGTTCACTGTAAGATTCACTTTCCAAGAGGATCCAATGCCACTGAGATCTGACAGGAGGTAGAGTGCAGGTGGTAATAAGAATGAAGAGGATGCCTATACATGCAGATGAGGCTGTTGCTCACCTTAGTTCCTAACAGGCTACTGACTGGTACCAGGGACCTCTGTATTTTGCAGCATTGAGTATGTTACAGGTATTAATTCTGGCTCTTTTATACAAATTGTTTCATTTAATCTTCACAATAATCTTATGAGATGGAAATTATGATCACTACCATTTTATGAAAGAGACCTGAATTTTATGGAGAGTAAATATATTATGTAAGTCTGAATTGCTAATAAGTAGTAGATCTGGGATTCAAACCTAGGCATTCTGATTGCAGAATGGGTGCTCTAATTACAGTGCTTTGAATAACCAAATATATGATAAAAAAACAAATCAAGCGAACAGAAAAAGCATTATGTTTCTACTTACTAGAGCCTTGGCTCCTCATCTAATTTTATCAAAAAAAAGTTGCTTGGTTTATCCCAAATACTTGTACAAAGGAAAAGTAGGCTACTGGAGTATGTCCCAGTAGGCAAGCCATTAAGATCTGGTACTAGGTGAGCCATTAAGATCTGGTAAGCCCCTTAGGTTGTGAGCTTAGTTTCCATCACCCCTTCCAGGGCAACATGAAAGCACTCTCTCTGGATTATTGAAAGCTAGCCTGTTTTGGTAAGCATCTCCCAAAAGTCCCTGATATTGTGTGTTCTCTGAGAAAAAATTAGATTCTCAATCTTTTAAAATAATATTATACCCATTCTTGCCCTCTTTAGTATCTTTTTAGCAGTGAGGCCTGGGGATCTTTTAAATATATGTAGTTATCCATGTTACCACCTGCCTGAAAGTCTCAAGCAGGGTATCCAGTTTAAAACAAGGGACTGAACATGTGAGTTTATTTCTTTTCCTCCTCAGGCCCCACTGAAGCTGACATCAAGAAACACAGAAGAGAAATGACAAATCTCAGCCAAGAAAACTGAAGGTATTTGGTGACCATTGGAAAAGATCTCAATACACTTCTGGGAGAGAGAAAATGGATGAAGCATGAAAATGAATTGAAAGAGTAAAGGTACCTTTTCAGACAGAATATAAGCTGATCTGAACGACATAACCCCAAAGAGACTAAAGCGCCAGAAAAGTCTATCTGCGAAAGAATTGTACCAGTTTTAAAACTCATCCTCATTCTATTCTACCCCCACCCTTGTACACAGAACACAAGTAGCCTACTATTGGTACCAGTTAAAACTTCATTGTTGTTGTTCTTGTTGTTGTTTGTATAAGGAATTGAATAAACTGTCTGAGGAGAGGTAAGAGTTGGTGTTCCAAATAAAATTCTTCTTTTTGTGAAAATAAGTGCCCCCCTCAGCCTACCAGCTAATTCTCTACTGAGAGTTAAGACTCCCTACGCAAATACCCAGTGTTTCTGCTAGCATGAGGGTCATTGGAGATAAAGACTTACCCACACAACATGAGAGAAAACCCAAATGATACCTGTAAGTCAATAGTTCGGATTGATTCTTGGGCTGGGGAATTAGCTTAGCGGTATAAGCGGCATAATCCCTGATACCAAAAATAAATAAATAAAATAAAATTGATTCTTAAGTGTAAATTTTCAGCCACAAATCCCCGGACATGGATGAGAGAAGGAAAGAGCAAGAGAAAAGCATAAGAAAAATAACCAAGAAGGACTAAGGAAAGTTGAAAAAGTCTACAAACTCTGGAGGAAACAAAGTCTGCATGGTAAAGAGATAATTTAAAATTGCAGTGACATATTCAGAGAGATTTGAGCTGTATTTGTAAAATGGTAACAGGATATTACAAGGAAAAGGAAAATTTTGAGAACACCAAGAGATCTTTGAAAACAAAATGATACTTCCCAAAAGTATTCAGTAGACAGTCTGGAAAATAAAGTGGAAAGACTCTATCTACAAGTACAGCAAAAAGAAATAGAAAATATGAAGGAATGAAAGAGATACAGACAATCAAAATGTAACCATTGGGAATTCCTAGAAAAAAGAACATAGAAAACAGTAAAGAATAAAAAGAGTCAAAGAACAGAAAGAATTATATCTTGAGATTCAAGATGCCCTATACAACCCATATCTAGGTACAATGTTATGAAATTTGGAAATAATAAGTGTAGAGGGTGACATTAAAAGTGCCCAGGGAGAAAAAAAAATTAGATCATCATAATTAGCTGAACTAAAAAGAATGAGAAATAGACCAGCAGATCAATAAGTGACATCGAAAGCTAGAAACAAAGGGAGTAATGTGTTCATGTAGCTTCTAGAAAACTTTTGTTCCCAGGATTCTATAGAAGGCAAACTAGAAAAGAGTAAGGTCAAAATAAAGGCATTTTCCGGTGCATGAGTTTTCAGAAAGGCTACCTCCTCTGTACCCTTACTGAGAAAGTACCTTGAGGAGGTTCTCCAGAAACATAATGAAAACCAGGAAACAGGAAGAAATGGGATCCAGAAAGCAGCAGACCTCACCCCAGAATCTTACTGTTGAGTAACACTTATCCACTCACACAACTCACTCTAGAGTGATAATTATGCAAAAGGATATGTCACTCTACAGTGTCACTCTACAGTGACATTTGTCCAGCAGACCCATTTTGGGTGAGAACACACAGTTGAGGGCTCTCTTGGAAGAGGTGCATTCTGCCCATGGATAATACCATCAAGAAGCTAGGAAGTTGGAAAATATGAAATACACACATTCTTTAGCCAACCAAAAAGAAAAACAAATTAAAAATATCACAGGAATTCAAGTCCAATTATGAGACAAAACAAAACAGGGCATGATTTTAATGATTCATGGAATATATAAAGACTCGAGTTGATATGAGGGGTAAGTACATTCCCTTTCTGGTGGTACATGCATGATGACATTGGGCGTGAAGAAAAATCCTACTTTCTACTTGGTTTTCATTTTTAAAAAAGTATTTTTATAGCCAAAATCATGTAGATGCCATTTATTGGTCTTTAGTGTTCTGATATCAGCAAACCATGAAAGAAATAATATTCTCTTCAGAACTGAAGCTGAAAATAATGCTGGCAAGTTAAAAAGAAAAGAGAAAGAGGTTGAGAATTCGTTGGAAGAAAAAAGGGAAGAAAGAATAGGGCTACTTATGTATTCAAAGTGGGGATGAAAAGATAAAGTCTTTAGTTAATGGGAGAATAACTAGATAATTAGTGCATTGGTCAAAGCTGTAAAATAAACCAATAAAAGTATTTAAAATGACATATCTATTAGACACTTGGAAAGGATGGACACAGGAAAGGTGGAAATATTTTAAGTTAAATCCTTATCTTTTGTATTGGGGAATAATAAGATTGTCTAAAGTTAATAAGTCAAGAAATTATTGTTCAAACATATTATTTAAAGTTAGGAAGTTAATTAGCAGAAGATTCAAAATTAGCTATTGT
The DNA here is from genome assembly GCA_004365215.1 of Cuniculus paca. Taxonomy (NCBI): domain Eukaryota; kingdom Metazoa; phylum Chordata; class Mammalia; order Rodentia; family Cuniculidae; genus Cuniculus; species Cuniculus paca. The sequence goes on along the minus strand of RJWT010026032.1, from coordinate 8,826 downwards.
AAAAAAGCTTCTAGGGAATAGGACTAGGGTTACAAAAGAGTGGGGGGGCAAACTGTGTTTTTCATTTTAAGTCTTTCTGTACTATTTAATTTTTTACCTTGTGCATGTATTGCTTTGAAATTTTTTTAATAAACAGAAATAAAAATCCTTTCATGACTTCACATTGATTAAGACACAATTGACTCAAACCCTTCACATGGCTTGGAAGCTTCTCAGGTGATTGGATTCAAATGACTTCCAAACTCATCATATGTCTCCATTACAGTCCAGTACTGACCACACTAAATAAATGCTACTCAAGTGCACTTTACCTTCTCTTGTTTCTACAGGTATCCCACAAAAATCAAGCCTTCCCCTGGTCTCAGCCTCTCTGACGGTTGTGCTTATTTTTCTAGCAGATTCACAGTATTTGTTGAATGATGGATGTTTGAGAAGGCACTGATGAAGGTACAAACTGAGGTTCTTCCCAAAGGCCCGTGGAGTTTGTCCCTATTCTAGGAAACACTTCAAGAAGATCCATATGAGGCTGAAAGCTTTTGTACACTCCTAGTCTCTGAACAGCTTTAACAAGTTGCAGTGTTACATGAGGCCAGCTGGTGTGGGAGGATTTCCATCCATCTGTCATTTCCTTGATATGTTCTTTGCCCCTGCGCATTCTAATCTATTTTCAGCTATTTCCCCCTGTACTAGGGAGACACCATCAACTAATGGAAACTGTCAGGCCACCAAGTTTTTATGGCCTGCTATTTCTACTCTCTTAGTAGCTGTTCCTTCTCTGACCCCACTAACATTTTTAGCTGAAGATAAATGTGCAAAGTCCTTTGATTACTGAGTTAGCATCTCCCCTATGTACTGTGCATCAGGATCTGAAACAGAGGTTAACTCTCACAAATTAGAGTTCCCAGATTGCTATTGTCACAGAAATAACCCAAATTCTTTTATAAATCCCACCATACTGCTCAGTTTGTATTCCTGTAAAAGAAACTAAAATATGCCTCTCAGATGAGCACTGACCTTAACCAACAATCTTCCACAGGAGTATTTATCAGAAACCTTCTTATGTGTTCTTCATAAAATCAATCCCTGAATACTTAACGCCTTAGCTAATGTCCCCACCCAAAGTGACAGCTTCACCTGACATACGTACTTAACAGACCAACTAGAAATGGGCTTGGATGCCCACTATTTTGCTGGCAACATGACATACCATATTGTGTCTTGGAAGACTGCTTTCTCCTTCTGTTGTCTACTCCTGGCATGTCCTCTAGGTCCCTGTTGGCTTCCACTCACAAAAGTTTCTTTAACCCTCACTATCTGGATCTGTCTTTCACTGTGGTAGAGTAGGAACAGAGGATGATTCTCAAGTTCCAGGATATAGTTCTTCAAACTACAAACACACACAAAAGAGCTCCCTATCTAAATCAAAGGAATCATGGAATGTTACTTTACATTTTGATTCTTGTGTCTTTCAATGACAGCTAGAAGAAGCATTTTTGTTTTGTTTTGTTTTGGTTTGGTTTGGTTTTTTTGACCTGAGAGCTTGGCCAGCTTACTTGTTTATGTTCTAGTTTTGGGTTGCTTATTATGTTAGAAATAAATACGATAAATTAATGGGTAGACAAATGAAAGGTAAAGGTAAATAAAGGTGAGGGAAGCAATTGCAGCTTAAACAGCAACAACAAATTGATGATGTGTCAGGAACTATGGTTTACATTAATATCAATACCATGTGTGCACCTGAAAGCCAGTTGAAAGTTACTGCTGTTCATCTCAGCTACATGTGAACTCAAATTACTAATTATTACCAGACTATTGAGAAGCATGTGCAAGTAGATATTGTAAGTTTCTTCCCATGAACTACCTAAATTTTGACAAAAAATTCGTTTTCACAGCCCACCAAAATTAAAACATCTTAAAGTCTGGACAGTGCCCAACAGAATGGTAGAAGAGTAAAATGATCAAAGGCACAATATACAATCCAGAAGAGATCCAGAAGAGGTCCAATGAGATAGAAAGAAGACCCAATCCCTTCCTGAACAACACTGGTAGTCCAGGGCCTGAGTGTGTGTAGCAGGCTACGCTGCCCCCTGGGCCTTGTAGCTCTAGCATCTGAGCTTTCAACAGAAGACAGGAACTAGGAAAGAGATCCTAACTTACCTCATACTCCACCAAGGTAAAGAGAGATGGGGGAGGAGCTCCAGCTTAAAAAAAATAGTTTCTCCTTTTATTCTAGCTATCACTGTAGCCTTGAAGACAAACTTACAAAGGAAATAATAACCTTTAATTAGGCTTTTGACATTGAATCACAAAACTCCTGACTATGAGTTTGTTTGCAGGTCTCTGTAGGCACCAAGAACAGACTTAATCTCAAGGACTCATCGAAAACTGAGAAAAACTATAAAAAGGTAAGCAGCTGACTTATGTTGGTGGCATTAGAGCATCTTTTGCCATAAAGCCTAGTGAATCTCCAGTGCTGAAGACAGGAGTCAGTGCCCCAGGGTGAAGAGGGAAGAAAGCCCTCAGCTATTAAGATGAGGTTGTCAGGCTCCTCCAGCCAGAGGTGACCAGGAACATGTCTACCGCTGGACAAACCCCCATAGAATCATTGCCGGAGGGAAAACGCACACCATAGGAACCATGGCCTTCTCAGTCAGTGGTGTTAAAAAGGAACTTTGTAGGATCTGGGCTTATTTGGGTCATTGAGGGACAATCTAAGAAGACAAAGCTTTGCTCTGGATCTTTGGTTGAGATCTCAATGAAACTCTTCCGCAAGGAGAGCGGAGTAAAGTCACACAAAGCTGTCATTGGTTTTTTAAAAGTAGCAGCTTCTCACTTTAGAGAACGAAGAAGAATTTTTTTGTATTTTGTGATTTGCAAGGAAACTTGTTCTTTCTCAATTTATGATGATCTCAAGTGACATTGTCTGACGTTCTCTTATGAAATTGTTTATTTACAACAGGGCGATGTGGCCCAGGTTGAGTGCGCACTAGACAGACTCCTGTGTGTCAAAGACTGCTACCTTTCCTTCTCAGTGCAATTAGAGGTAAAAGCTTTGCTCCTTTCAGAGATTCAAACCTGCATTTCCCTTTAGGTGAGAACAAGGGAGAAATTAAAATAAAGAGATAAATACACAAGGTACACAAGGCGTACCCTGGGAAAGGATGGTCCCACTTGGTGGAAGTCTTAGATAAACGAAAATGAAATTAGACTATAAATCAGTACTTACAGGTCACTTATTTATTGTTTGAAACAGTCTCAAATATAGATTCCTGAGCCATTACTGGGAGGAACAGGAAGTAGCTAGCAGACCAGCAGTCTGTTTTTACCTGAGAGGAACAACTATATCTTCACTATCATGTAACTTCATTTACTAACTGCTGTAATTGGGCCGCATAGAAGAAACTGAAATTTAAAATGAAACTGAAAGAATCTTTCCCTTACAGTGTAACATTTGCATTAAAGGAATAGTAAAAGTCACTTTCTATAGTGCTCAAACTTACTTCATGGACTATATAATCACTAAGTAATAGAAAATTAAGTCATAAATATTTATGATCTCGCTCAGATTCCAATTTTTTAACATAAAATTAAAAGCCATTGATTGCCTCCTCAAATTAAATTAAAACATCTCTTGTTTTATCTGCCCTATTTTAAGAAAAATTTCTAGATACCAACCTTCTTACATTCTCTCCTTTTGCAATACTGGGGATCAGGAGCTGAACCCAGGGCCTTCACACTGAACTACAACCCTGTCCTTGTTTATTTTTTGTTTTTGGGACTGGGTCTCACTAAGTCACTAACTCGGCTGGCTGAATTCAAACATGTAATCTTTCTACCTTAGCTTCTAAAAGGTACATATCTCACATTTGGGCATCCCCTTCCTAATCTAGTAATCAGATCACCTATACATCCATTCACTACACATTTATTGTACAATTACTATACAATGTTAAACACTGTTATAAGGTCTGGAAATAAAAGAAGCAATAAATCCCTTGCCCTTGGGGTGTTTATGTTCCAGTTTGACCATGAGCAAATAAACATCTATCAGGTATGATAATAAGTTCTATGAAGAAAAATAAATGCAGGAAGAGGTGGAGAAGCAGAAGTTTTTTTTTGGGGGGGGGTGGCTAAACAATGGGCATGTTTGCTATTACGTGTAATAAGGTCCAGTAAAGCCTTTCTGATAAGGTGACATTTGAGCAGATTCTTGATGAGACTAATACAGCAAATGGTGCCCATAATTCAAAGCAAAGGGCTGTAAAATGATATGAGGCATGTTGAAGAAACACCAAGACGTTTATAAGTTTCTTTCCTACACTAAGAAGCTACTTTCTCAAGTGTAAGTCTCAATCACAGATTTCTGGTTTAACTTGATGATACAAGTCACTGACCGTTAGTTTGAATCTTAAATATCCCTTAAAAACTCATGTATTAAAAGGGTGTCCCCAGTGGATGGCACTATTGGGAAAGGATGGAAGCTTTTGGAGGTAAGGCCTCTTGTGTGCAAGGAAGTTAGGTCATCAGAGTAGTCCTGAAAGGGATGTGGAACCCCAACCCCTCCCTCATATATTTATGTTTATTGGCCACCATGATGTTAGCATCTTTGCTGTGTCACATGAGCTGCCATAACGTCCTGCTTCCCCATGGAACCGAAAGCAATGGAGCCATCTGACTATGGACTGAGACCTCTGAAACTGTAAACCACAGTAAACCCTTCCTCCTTCTGACATGATTGTCTTAGGTATTGCCACAACAACAAACTGACTAACATACTGATCAAATCACAGCTTTTGGAATATCTGTCCTGAAATTTTAAAAGCACATCACATTTCACAGTAAAGTTGACAGACTTTTCCTTCTGAAATTTCTCTATGATGAAGAAGGAAAAAAGGCTCATTTTAGTGTTTTCTATGTCTTCTACCAAGGCAAGTAAATATGGAAACAAGATTCTACTTTTACATACTAATTTCTGGACCTTTATCAATGGCCTGATGGGTCCAGTGACAGCTAAAATTTGGAACTAATAAGGAGAAAACTGATTTGGAAAAAAAAACTGATTTGGAAATAATTTAAATTTGCACAGCAATGAAAGTTTAATCTTTCAAATTGAGATCTATCCAGACAAATGTTCAGACTGCTGGGTAATTTAGATACAGTTATTCCTGGCTTCTTGATTACATATCCACCTTTTACCCCACTAACCTCAATGATATCCATTTGGCTTCAGTTAAAACTAAAAGCACTTCGGACCACAGGTCTCATGTATATAATAGAAAATCTTGAGAAGGAATGACCTTGGTATGATAGGAACTTTGAAATAAATCAATAGTTAGTTACATTTTCAGGGAATAAAACCCACTGATTCTCACAAACTAGGAACTTGGACTTTTTCTTCTTTGTGGAACTTTTCTTGTAGGGTACAGGCCATCTATGAACCCCTATACTCATACTTTGTCCCTCTGGAGTCTCAATATCTACAACTCTCATGGCATTATGTATGAAAAGATATACATCATTCTTCTATAGGTACAATTAAAGGAAATTTGTGTGTGTGTTGTGAATCTAGCCAGGGGGTCTGATGTATCAAAGCTTGAGAAAGCACACCCTCACTCAGGTTAACTTAGTCCCATAGGCTCCCAGACTGTTGCAACCTTCAATACAAAATCAAACTGTATGTCTAACTTGGAAGTGGAAGGAGTTTAGGGATATAAGAAGATTCACCTCCTTATCCTTTACTGGAGAAAGACAGTTTCAGCATAGCTATCTGCAGTTGTTATGATATGTTCCAAGATATCCTCTGGTACTGGAACACTACTGGCTCCCCTCACATATATTCCACACACTTGTGATAGGAGCAGAAAAAATGCAGGCCGAAGTTAATTTCACAATGATATTGAAGAAGAATATGAAAAGCTTTTGTAGCTCTGAATTAGGACTGGGTACTTAGCAAGAGAAATAACAAACTCTAGCTTCATTGCTGTCTATGAAGAAGCAGAGAGAAACTTGACCTTGGAAATTGTGCTTTAACTTGAATAAAAATTATCATAAATGTACCAAAAAAATGAAACATGGGTGAGTCTTTTGTGAATACTCTCAAGTTAATAACCATGCTCTTGACTCCCACTACAACAGTTTTAATGAATACACTTGAGCACGCTAATGTTAGGAGTTCTAATTATAACACTTCCTGCATTATTCTTTGTCCTCCAAGAAGCAGAGTCGAGATAAGATCATTGTGAAAGAGCTTTATTGAGGGCAATGCCAATGGAGGAACACGGAGAAGGAGCCAGAGCAGGCGGGGAGTACCATTAGGCTGCAGTATGGGTTTAATCCTTGGGAAAGAGAGACAGTAAGAAAAAAAAGGCTTACACTGCAGTACAGGACTCAGAAAGGCTCTTCAAGGCTGCTGGGCAGGGCAGGTGGTCTGAGGGCCAAAATTATCCATCAGAAGAGTCTCGTGTCTTTCAGGAATGTGCCTGCCTTACAATCTCCATCACACTTAATCACAGGCTGGAAAAAGCCTTGGGCAGCACAGCCATGATGCCAAGTATTCTAGAACACACCAGCTGAGACTGTCTGGCACTTCTGTAGCCTGCAGTTGGAAATCTGAGAGCAGCATTTTCATAGCCACCACAGTACTTATTCCTAAAACAGCTGTGGACACCTGCTCTGGATCATCTTAAATAGCGACTTAGCGAACCGCCTCAGTGACTCACGCCAGCAAATGTACATGGGTAGATTTATCCATCTCTGTCCATAAATTAGAGTGTGGCTAATCATTTTCAGGTCCTTAAAGCCCCTTCATAGAAAGAATATAAAGGACCACATTTACATTAATAATTATAAATAAATGAAGAAGGAGGCCAGGAACGTTTAATGCTAGCCCACAGTTAGAAAGCATCTGTGTGAAGCAACCCTCCATTTGACTCAGCGATAAACCGGAATTACTGCAGCAGTTGGCCTCCCTCTGACAAAATAAACTGATGTATCACTGGTAGCCATAGCGATTCTGATTGCTGTGTGTCTTTTGTGAGTGCCAGACAATCATTGATTATCTAGATCACAAAAAACAACCAATTTCAGTGGAATCATCTTTGTCTGCCACAGTGCCTCCACTGAGAATGGGTGGACGTTCACTGAAAAATTTGTTTTCCTGGAGGTAAATGAAAGGGTCTGAGGTTTTCACATTCACATGAACAATGGCTCCTAAGTCAGAATCCTATCTGGTCACTATCTCTCATCCTTTCCTTTTACAGAAACCACTGCACTGTTCCTGTGTTCCATTCCATCCTATCCTATCCTATCCTATCCTATCCTATCCTATCCTATCCTATCCTATCCTGCCCTAGCCTAGCCTAGCCTAGCCTAGCCTAGCCTAGCCTAGCCTATCAGTGCTCCCAAGATAACATGTATTTTGGTGGTGCCACACCTGCCTCTGCACTCTGATCCTAGAAGTAGGTACTGGAGGTCCTTTCTTTGGAGGACGGAATTAATACATTACCATAACAGTGTGGTTGATATAAGTAGAGACTACTTAAAATCTAAGAGCCCCAGCACACAAGAGAGATGCTCAGCGTGGTTTTCCATGAGGAGTCTTCCTGACCCACTTCTCGGAGTCCATCTCTTATCTCCATTCCCAAAGCTCGGCTTTTTCCTGGCACAAAGCCTGAGAGCTCCAATTACTTGACCTGACATTAGGGTTCCAGTCTGCAGTGTCCTGAAATTCAGACAGGTCATGTGCAAAGTGTCTTCTATGTTTCCCAGTTTCCCCCAGCTCATTTTTTTCTGAGACCTGAATGCATTTAGTTATTTGCCAGTCCTTCAAAGAGTCAGTTATTTACTCACTGATTCAAGAGGTCTTTTGGACACCCAGTACATATTTACTATATATATATATATATATATATATATATATATATAGTAAATTGCATTTATTAAGAAACTAAGCCAGCTGTGTGTGAGAAATAAAAGGAGTCAATAAGGACCGATGAATAAAACACAGGTAGACTGTACTTCTGACACTACAACTTGATGAACGAAGGCAATGGAAACCAACAATTACACAGATAAATGTCAAATTACAACTGGCTAAGAACTAAGAAGCAGTCTCTTATAGTCACGACGAGGATTTGGTATAGTGTAGAGGGTGAGAAAGTCCCTCCTTGAAAAATGATGCCTAAGTTAAGATAGCAAAAAAGAATGTTTTTTAGAGGAAATTTCACTTTGATAGGCCGGAGGGATGTACATCCCATAAAAAAAAATCAAGAAATGCACTGGGTGGAGTACTGGGGAGAGGAGGAAGCACGGTATCAGGTGATGCTGGAGACCTCGCAGAGGCCATGCACGCTGAGTCCCATGCCTGGGGCAGGAGTCCAGGCCGACGGAAACCAGCCTGTAGTTGGTTACATGAAGGGATCTGACATGATCAGCAAGGAACACAGCAATGTCTTTGAACGACGACTCAGATGCACGCTAAAATTCAGGCGGGATATGTCGACAGAATACCTGTTGTTTTAAAAGAACGCTTACAAAAAGCCACCATAAAACTAAAAATAGTATATCCTCTACACAAAACCGCTCAGAGGCAGATTCGGGGCAAATCGGCTTCCCTTTCTCCTTCACTTTCACCCTCAAACCCCCTTAGGCAGAAGTTAAAGCAGCAGGCACCCTAAAGCCCTAGCTTAATTTGCTCAGGCTCGGTGGGGATCTGCTTCGGTGCTGTCACAGGCTCCCGGCCTTTTCCTTCTCAACCTGCACGTCCAAGGTTGCTCCTTGGTGCACTGCCCGGTGCTGAGCACCAGGGGGCAGCGATCGCCTCGGGTC
>RJWT010026031.1:0-15949 GCA_004365215.1 Cuniculus paca | reverse complement strand
TTGCCAGCTTTCAATGGAGTTTTTAATTTCCTCGATACCTCTTTGAACTTGCTTTATGCATTCAAAATCCTTCTTATATTGTTCATTCATGGTTTCCCTCATGTTTCTATGCTCCTCTATTTTGCTATCTATGTCTTCTTTAGAGATGCTTAGCAATTCTTTTATTATGTTTTTCATTTCTTCTTTTACCTGAGATAGCATTTCTGTTCTAATTTCTTTTGTCGCCTCATGAAGTTGTCTCTTCACTTCAGTACCATCGCTGCAGAAACTTCAGGTGTCTGACTCCCAATCTCTTCCATGTTTTCATCTCCTGGACTTGTGCTGCTTGGGTTGGAATCCAGGGACTGCCTTTAGTCTCTTCATCTTGTTATTTTCCTGGGTTCTTCCAAACAAGCAGGTATTAGGGTCCCAGGCACTTCCCACCTTGCTGCAATTTCTCTGAAGCATGACTGTTTGGTTCTCCTGGTCAGTGCAGGCCATGAGTATCCAATGGTGCCCACTGGGTGCTCTGGTGCAGGCCCTGCTTCTGTTTTTCCCAGTCCTTGCTGGTTACCTGAGGTAGAAGTATCCCGAGGGCTTCTGGAATGTGTGTGGGAGCAGAGCCTGCCTCTGTCTTCCCTCTGAGCTGGTTACTGGTGAGCAGTGTCTCCCAATGTCAGCTGGAATGCACACAGGAGCAGGGCCTGCCTCTGCCTTCCCTCAGAGCTAAATGGATTCTAATTCTACCCATTTTCCTGCAAATGACATGATTTCATTCTTTTTTATGACTGAATAATATTCAACTGTACAGAAATACCATATTTTCTTTATCCATTCATCTGTTGAGCATTAAGGCCGCTTCAAGAGCTTAGCTATTTTGTATTGTGCTGCTATAAATATGGGTGTGAATGTATCAGTATAATGTGTAGTCCTTAATTTGTTTGAGAATATATTCAAGAGTGACTGGGTCAAATGGTATTTTTATGTTTAGTCTTTTGAGGATTCTCCATACTGGTTTCCATAGTGTTTGTACAAATTTACATCCCCACTAACAATATAGAACTGTTCCTCCTCTGCCCCACCCACCCTGAATTTCATCAACATTGTTTTTTGTTTTTTGGGTTTTTGGTATTTGTTTGTTTGTTTTTCAGCAGGTAGTAGGGGGAAGGACACAGGGACCTTGAGACAAGGTCTTGGTTATGCTGTTTGGACTGGCCTTGAACTTACTAGGTAGCTCAGGCTGGCCTCAAACTCATGATGATGCTCCTGCCTCAGCATCCCAAGTGCTAGGATTACAAGCATGTGCCACTACACCTGCCTGTTTCTTTAACTCATCATGATAGCAATTCTCACTGAGGTGAGATAGTATCTCAATGTAGTTTCAATTTACATTTAATTCTAAACATTCAAACACTGTAAATATTTCAGAGTGCACTCTATGGGCCAGAAATTCTTTTCAATAGGTAAACACAGGTCTTTGCAAAAGGCACAATCTTGGTAACTACCTAAGTATTTTTTAATCTGTAATATATATCAGAGTGTGAAAAATCTTTAAACATCATTCTTGAAATTTAGAGAGAATTTGGCAATTCTCCAAAGCCATTCTGTATTCTATCTCCAAGTGCTAACATACCCTGTCTTGGTTACTTTTCTTCTTGCTGAGACAAACACCTGACACCCAAAATTAGGGAAGAAAAGGTTTATTTAGCTTACAGTTCTGGAGATTTCAGTCCATAATCAGCTGGCTCCAAGGCAGGGTGGCATGCACTGGGGCAACACTTCAGCCAGCAGCCAGAGCAAAAGAGAGCAAATCCAAGCCTCTTCTCTATCCTTAAATTGCATACAGGCCACCCCCCCACCTTCAGGGTGGGTGTAACACTCACAAAATGTCCTTGCCCTCCTTTGCACAGGATGAGGATGTTTACAAGGTAAGAACCCTGGCTCCCTGCTGAGTCTCTCAGTTAAACTTCTAAACTCTGCAAGTTGACACAATGTATCAACCATAACATCCATCCCTTGTCAACTTGGCAACCAGACCTATTGCTTTAAAACAGCCTCCAGATACCAAGACAGGCCAATTCTTACCATTTTGCAACTTGAACATTATAACACAGCTTAACAATCCTTAAGAACCAGCAGTAAGTCTATCAACATTACATTACATTAGAAACATAACATTTCATCCTTGGACACCCAAAGACTCATGCACATCCCTCTGTGTAAACAGCATTTAGTCCATCTGCAAGAGTCTCCAAAGTCCTAGCAGTTTCAGCATTGCTGAAAAGTCCAAGTCCCAAGTCTCTGAAATGTAAGGCAAACTCTTAGCTGCAAGTCCCTGTATAAATGAAAACAAAGTTAAACACTTAAAACAAGCAAGGGCACAAGACAAACATTTTCATTCCAAAAGTTACAAACAGGAGGGTACAAAGGATTGGGACAAAAGCAAGCCCAAAATTCAGCAGGGTAAATCTTAAATCCTACAGCTGCTTGTTTAGCCTCTGAAGCAATCTGTGGCAAATTGTGAGCTCCAAAGGGCTTGTGTGGTTCCACCCCTATGGCACTTCTAGTGGTCATCAATCCCATGGCATCTCTCTTGTGTTGGCTGTGCTCCCCCATTGCAGGTTTTCTCAGATGATTCACGTTCCTGGCTTTTCCAAATTTCTGGGGTCTCCCTTGGGGGCTTCCATTGCACCTTTGTCATTACACTCATAGCTTCACATATTGCCCTCTCAGGGGCACACTGCCTGGGCTCCCCTGCCCTCTGAAATTGGGGTGAAAGCCTTTTCAACCTTAGAACATGTGCATTCTGCATGCACTTAAAACCAGCACCACGTGGATGATGCCAAGATCTGCTGCTAGTTGGAGCAGTAACCAGGCTTTCCTCTCTCTTGGCTGTAGGGGTCAAGTGCCTGGATCGATGGGCACTCTGAGCCTCATTCTGAGGAACAGATTCTCTATGCCACCACCATTCTGGAATCTCTTGGGGCCTCTGCCACCACTCTGGAACATGGTGCTCTGAGGCTTTCTCTTCAAAGCAAAGTCTTTCACCTTTGCAGTTTGGAAGCTGCAAAGGTTTGAGAATTACTGCTTTTTGCACTGTCTTCAGGTCATCTTTTCTATTTCTCTGTTCCTCAGCAATCAACTTTATCTTTATAGTCCACAGCTTTACTAGAGCTTTCTTTTTGGCCACACTCACATTTCAAATCACTCTGCTGGGCTCTGTGCTCTTGGTTCACAATGTAAATCTGGCTAAAAGCCCTAACAATAGCCATGCCACTGCCTCAACATTCGACTGCCTTGAAATTTCTTTTGCCAGATTAGTTAGTCCACCATCCTTAACCTTAGTCTCAGGCAAAGTCTCTGGACATGAGCAAAATGCAGACAAACTTTCTGCCAAGCCATAACACACATCAACTGGAGTCCAACAAACAATGCAGTCCTTCTTCCCAACAGAAACCTCCTGAGCCTGGTCTTTACCGGCAGGCTTTCTATCAGCCTCCTGGTCTCCTGAGCTCTGACCAGAATCTCCCCTACAGAACAGCCTAAGCTGTTCCAGGGCTTCTCTTTCAGGTGACAGCCCTGAACCTTTCCAAACTCTTCCCACAAGCCATTTCCACAGGCTCTTGAACCACATGGTCAGGTACAGTCACAGCAACGGCCCAACTCCCAGTACCAAATTCTGTCTTGGTTACTTTTTTCGTTGCTGAGACAAACAGCTGACACCCAAAGTGAAGCAAGGAAAGGTTTATTTAGCTTACAGTTCTGGATATTTCAGTTCATAATCAGCTGGCTCCAAGGCAGGGTGGCATGCACTGGGGCAACACTTCAGGGCAGCAGCCAGAGCAAAAGAGAGCAAATCCAAGCCTCTTCTCTATCCTTAAATTGCATACAGGCCACCCGCCCCCCCCCTTCAGGGTGGGTGTAGCACTCACAAAATGTCCTTGCCCTCCTTTGCACAGGATGAGGATGTTTACAAGGTAAGAACCCTGGCTCCCTGCTGAGTCTCTCAGTTAAACTTCTAAACTCTGCAAGTTGACACAATGCATCAACCATAACATACCCCAAGAATTGAATATTTCTAATCAAATAGCCTGGGATTTTCAATGATTCTTTAAGAGTCAAATAAATGGCAGGTACAGTGTGTTGGTAGGTAATAATATGCAATTAGTTAGCTAACAATTATTAATATAGTTAGTATAACAAATTACAAAAAAACTAATTTTAACTTTTATTCAGCCTAATTAGTTAAAGGTATCATATACAGAATCATAGATATGTAATATTTGATGCCTTGGTCCCTCAGACATTCTCCCCATGGCCCTCACAAAATAAAATGAGAACAATTTCAGACAGTCAGATGTGCCCTGACATTCTGAATCTTTTTTTGTCTAAGTAAGGTGACAGTAGCCTACTTTATTAGTGATTCAGTCTTGTTTTTGCTATTGTAACAAATAATCCCCAAATCACAGGGCTTAAAATGATAAATGCTGATTTCGACACACGCTCTTTATACTCGCTGAGGGACACAGAAAATGGAAACTCCACTATCTAGAACATCCCCAGCAGCAGGGCAGGGAAATGCCCCTTGAATAATCCCACTTTGGTTCTAACAGTCTTCTGCCTAGAAAAGATTCTCATCGTTTTTTCTCTCTATTGGCCAAGTCAACTCACATATCCATGTTTAACTCCAGGAAATGAAATATGCCTGGAAGCTAGACAGAATTATCAGTGAGACTCCTTATCAACTAAAGTTCAATAGCCATCTTCCAGTAAAAATTAGCTTCCATGCAGACATATGTACACGGTCTCTGATTCTGCATCTTTTACCTCTCAAATATTGACATCCTTCAGAATCCTTGGTTAAGATGCATTGAGAATGCTTCTCCACCTATTTAGACACCATAATTTATCTATACACTCCAATGTCTTATGCATAATGCAGACATTCTGCTCAAATAAAATAAAATTCAAACAGTGTTGGCATTTGATCATAAACCTTTTCTTATATTTAAGGAAAGCATTCACTGACAGTTTGACATATTAGCATATTTTACTCCCTAACAGAATCAGCTAAAGATTCAGAGGACTTGCAGAGCAAGGACACAGCCCTGTTGGAAACTAGAATTCATACTGAGCCAAAATGGACTTCCTGATATCGTAGGGTGAGTCGGCAACACAGCCTTCCAACTAAGTATAAGGTAATTTTTTCATTTCTCCTTCCACAGAGAAGGTCAAAGCCTTACCCTAAGGACGAAAATTATATTTCACCTCTGAGAAGTTAGCTTTTAAAATCACAGAAAAATAGATTGGTTGGAAACGGTAGTAGTATAAATAGGTGAATTTAACTATGGTATCTGCCATCACACATAGAAAGTAACCACCCCCAAGTAACTTTGTAAAAGTTTTGGAGAATCATCAAGAAAATTACATAGAGTATTAAAGGAGTCTCAACTGTATTTTGCCCTCTACCTTCCCATGGATGAATTCCTGTTCTAATTTCTTACCAACTCCTTTTATTTTTACCATGTGCTCTCCCAGTAAGCTCCCAGTAAATCCAGAGCCTTGACTGTACCTTAAAAAGTTGTACAAGATCTAACCCATGCCAGGCTCTCTTACCTCTTACCTTTCCATAAAGCCTTACCCTAAGGATAAAAATTGTATTTCACCTCTGAAAAGGCAGCTTTTAAAATGATAGAAAAATACTTCAGTTCAATGATAGTAGTTTACAGAGCTCCATTCAGGTGTAAACTGGCATAATTATGCTATGGAAAACCTAAACTACAAATGAAGGTCAATGGATAATGCAGCAGTTGCCCCCAAAACAAGTATTAATGGAGCGCATTGCTTACAACTGATAAAATATTTATGACTGTGCTTCTAATAGTGTTGCTTGGTGGTTTTGTTTGATGGAAGGGAAGTTTTATTTGGAAATTTAAATGAGCTTCACTGAAATATGTGAGGATTTAGCACTACAAATAAGACCATAAAGTACATGTAACAAAGTTAGCAAAGTATTGAGCGAAGCAGATGGAGAAGTCTGCCAGGAAGGTTGGAGATGAGGGTGGACAGAATGTTCCAGTGAGAGAACACAGCATGTGCAAGGTGGCAGAGGTAAAAGAATGAGTGAGATCACACACTAAAGGAACTTAAAAGCATTCAAGTAGGCCAGAGAGGTAACAGCACGGCGTGTGTTAGATCTTGTATGGCTTTTGAAAGCACAGTCAAGACTTTGTATTTAGATGCTGGAGGTACATACAGCTCACTGAGACAGTACATGCTTTTTAATCCAAAAGGCAAAATACTCACGGAAGGATGTCAAACTGAGCTATGGCATAATTAGGTTAATTGTTATGCTATTGCTTAATAGAAAAACAACATCAGTTTAATATAGCCATGCCCTAACTATACCACTTTTCATTAGAAGAAACTGACTGGGCCTGGAGCTTCATCTGAAATCTTACTTAGCTAAAAAGGCATCTTCCCCATACTCTGGGTATTTGAGAGCATTCCATCTTGTGAGGAGAGCCAAGATGTGGCTAGCTTCACAATAACACAACTCACCATGTTATTTTCAATGCTCTTTCCTGTGTATCTATGTTGAGCCAATTTTAGCCCACCTTATAACAATGATTGCTCCATTTGGTGTTCCTTCCACAGTGACAATTTGGCAAATGTAATATTGTTCCCATTGTTTTGTTTCCTTGATATTTACTACTTTGTCGGGAAACTTTAAAGTTTGAGTTGTTAAACAATGAAAATCATCTGTGCATTCTAGTAGTGAGTATCTTCTTAAATGTAAAGAACATAGTAGTTATTAGAAGAAATTGACAAAAAACATACACAATCACATTATAGACCAATTAATACAGAGAAATTTGTTTATTAGTGTATATTAAGACAACCAATGTTGTCCTAACATTACCTGTTGAAAAAATCACTAACCACTTGGATTAATGGGATAATGCACTACAATTTGTCATTTTAGCATAAAATTTATGTCTATTGTGGATTTCAGTGATGCACAGAAATACCACATTTAAAAATAATTGTATCGGTCTTTTCAATTATACGCACTGCTTTGGAGAAATGTTACCAGGTGAAAAAGTGCAAGTGCCTTTGCCAGTGTTTCTCAGCGGTAGAACTACTGACAATTTAGGCCAGACAGTTGCTGTGAGGGCTGATCTGTGTATGGCAGGATCTTTAGCTACGTCCCTGGGCTCTACTCACTAGATGCCATTGTACTCTTGCTCCATTCATACCAATCAAAAGAGTCTTTGGATATTGCCAAATGTACCCTGGTTTCTGAGAACCGTTACCCTGGACCAGCTAAGTGACAAGTGCAATAGCTACGGCACGTAGCTTGGCCTGGAGGGTGGTAGCAGGAATTGAAGGGAATAGGGGAAGATGAGAAGGGTTTGGGAGAGAAAAGCATCCATACTGGTGACTGACAGGGATGTGGCAGATACTGGAGGAAAGGGATTTAAGGATATTTACAAAGTTGTGCCATCATAACTGCATGGTGCCATTTATTGAATTAAATAAGAAGAAGAGGAGTACACTTGGGGGGTATTGTTGAGGAAACCATGAATTAAGTTTCTTCATGTTGACTGGATTTGAGAGACATAAGACACATAAAATCAAGAATTCTGTAAATGAAAAAAAGTCTGGCAAAATAATTTTATGTCAAATTTTACTGTCATGACTCCTACTCTACTTGCTAGGACTGGCTTGCTGGTAATCTACCCCTAGTTCTCCATTGCTATCAACTCTACAGCTGTGTGTGTTATTGGGAATTTTATTTTCAATCCTTTTCTTTATATACCAACATCAAAACTTAGACTTTAAATATCACTTATGATGTGTCACATTATAATCTGTGTAATTTCTCATTAACTTCCTCTGGTAATTTTCTATATGGCACACACACACAAGTACACACACATATGCATGCAAACACACGGACACACATGCATGCCCCTTTTCTGAACACACATGGACACACTTGAGATACAGGTTTTTAAAATTATGACTAGTTAACATAAAACAGTCAGACTATCATGTCACGTAAATAGATAACACCTAAGATGCCCAGTTGCAAACCCAAATTATTAAATATATAAAAATTCTTTATTCCTTTCACACGGCAAGGAACAAAAGGTCTTGGAGAAGGGACCTTGCTGCTGGATTCAATGTTCGAGCATTTCCTGGATATAAGAACATGCATTTACTCTTATAAGTTGACAAACGTCACTCTTTATCTTTGCTTCAGTGAAGCTGTAATCTCCCTTTTCTGTAAGTGCTGGTTCCCTCCCCCTGCTTGTTATGGTTTCCTCACTCACAATCTTTCAGGAAGCCAACTGGGAGTAGTACCTATGTCTTACCTTCTGATTTTTGCATGCAATATGCATGTTTTACAAGCAGGAGTAATTGCAGAGGAGCATAGCAATCATTTTGTTTGTTTGTTTGTTTGTTTGTTTGTTTGAACTTCCTTTATTACTTTACATAAATGCATCACATGGGGTAGTGGATTGGTAACTGGTGGTCAATATAAACACCAGCTGAACAGAATCACCATGGTGCTGAGTGCAGATGGTCCACAAAAGGAGATCTGGAGAGTAAGAGTAGCACTGTGGGTGCTCCGAAGTGGTGTTGTTATTTGGAGCCGTTGGTTCTCCTGGTGGAGCTTGTCATGCTGGCTCCCCTGATGAACTCAGCAGTTATCATTGGAGGAACTCAGGACCTTGTTGCTGAGAATGTCTGTGGTTCACTTTGGGGAAGCTTTGGTCCTTACTTTGAGCATCACTTCCTGGTTCTGGAGGGGAAGATGTGTGCTATTCAGTCTCTAGAAGAAGTTTGTCACACTGGCATCCTGATAGGTACTTCGCTTTTATCATCAGAGGAGCTCGGGACCTCATTATCACTGAGGATGGCTGTGGTACTTTTCAGGGGAGCCCTGGTCCTTGAGTGTCACTTCTTGGCTCCAGTACAGAATCCTCAGCCTTCTGTCACAGATCCTTCACCTTGCTGCCACAGACTTTCTGGCTTCCACTGCTGACCTTTGGGCCTTCCCAGCACAGATCCATGAAATAGACTTGTATGGGTCATTGTTGTGGGCTCTAGGTTTTCAGCTGAACTCATGCAGGCTGTTGCTATGGGATCCAGGTCCTCGGCTGGATTTTCTAGGCCTTTAGTGTTGTGGACAGATTTCCTGCACTTTCTTTGTATTTGACTCCTTGGGTGACTATTATAAATACTAAAATTATGTGTCCTATATATAATTGTTTTTCTTGCAACCCCTGACTACAACACATGGGTAGTTCCCATACCCAGTGGTCAATCTTACTTATTTTTTTAGATGGCAATTGTAAATTATTGTCTCATCACATGAGGAATTAATCTGAAATCCGTGTCTCTAGACCTCTCCCCTGCATTGCAGCCCTTAATTTTGAAATCTTTCTCACATGCCTCAGCCTTACACCACCAGATTTCTCCTTGCTCCCAACAGATTCTGTCCTCTCAACTAATGGCACTAGTTTTATTGAGTTGCTTAGATCCCATATATTTCATTTATCTCTACTATGACACTATTTGTGATAGTTAAGGTAGATTGTCAACTTAATTGTCTTGGAAGTCAATCAGGAGATTGGTAAAGTACATTTCTGGCTGTGTCTGAGAGGGTCATGGAGGCCCGTGACCTTGGGGTCTATACCACCAGATCTCTTACCCCTTCCTCTCTGGCACCATTCCCCTGCTCTGCCTCCTGGCCATCATGAACTAAGCAGCTTTCCTCTGCCATACTCTACTACTATGATTTTCCTACCTTGAAGCTAGCTGATCATGAAGCAAACATTTGAGACCATGAGCCAATTAAACCTCTTCTAAGTTGTGTGTGTCAAGTACTTTGTCCCAGCAACAAAAAGTGATTAATACAACCACCATATGCAATCCTACACAGAAAACATATCTAGAATTTAACCATTTCTTACCACCTCCCAAACACAAGCCACCATTATCATTTACAAGAGCATGATTACAATATACAAAGTAAATGGATATCTTTCTTTATATAAATAGACACGAACATATTCTACTTCTAATCAATGGTTCATGTTAATAATACTTTTTCCTTCAGAAGGTTAGAACTCTGAATCTTTCTATAGTTTAAATTCCAAGAACATAATTTCCATTGGATATAATTTTCTAATACTTATCTTTACTGATATTAGTCAGAGAGTCTGAGAAATTGAAAAGGGGCAGGCAAATGCAAGGGCTTAGACATACTCCAAAGAGCAAGTGAATTTTATAGTCAAGTAAAAAACATTGCATTTTGAGGCACAACTTTAAGAAGCTCAGATCAATGCATTTGAAGAACTCACTACACTCATGTGTTTAGGACAATCACCTGCTTTCTATCATCCAGCTTCTGACCATTGAAGACAGCAGCATGGCAGAATGATGCCAAAACCTCTCTTTCCCTCCTTGCACCAAGACAGGGAGCTGAATGTGTTTCTCAAAAGCTAGGCAGCCAATAAGAAAGGCACAAGCACTCAGCGAACACTGTGCTTAGCAAATGGCATGTAATCACCTCGATTCTTTCAACATCACCCATGAAATGCTTACAGTTACCCTCTGTCCTGATTCAGGTGTAAAATGCGACACACCCCCAAAGTCTCATGTGCTCAGAGATGGGATTTTTGGAAGGCAATTGGTTCATCAGCACTCTGACATCATTGAGCAGGTTAAGCCATTGGTGAGTTCATTAGCTGAATGGGATTATTAGGAGATGGGTCCCTAATTAGATGAATCAGGTCACCATGGGCATAACTTTGAAGATTATGTCTGGTCTCCTGTCCACGCTCTCTGGGTATCTCTCTCGGCCGTGCTTACTGGTCACCATGAGGTGAGCGCATCTGCTCCACCATGCCCTTGCACCATGACATTCTGCCTTGCCTCAGATTCAAAGCAGTGAAACCAGTTTATTATGGACTAGAATCTCTGAAACTTTAAGTTGTGTGTATGGCAGGTATTTTGTCCCAGCCACAGAAAGGTGACTAACACACTGTCTATATTTCACAATAAGGAAACCAGGGCCTAGATGGGTTAAGGACTTTACTGAAGGCCATTGAGTAAGTGACAAAGAACAAAATCAAAAGCAAATCTGTCTGATCTCAAAGCTCACCTTAATCATGGCACCATATTGTCTGTGATGGGCCAGTTATAACATGGGTACTGACTGTCTAATTCAAGGTGCTCTACTCGAACATCTTTTGTAGAACAGTGTATCTCGAATTAAAGATAATCGCCCAGCTTTTGAAATAATTATTCACCTCCTTGAGGAGAAAAGTACAAATCTATGATTTTAAAGTATATGTCTCAAGGATAATGCTTATTCCAAATATAAACTGACTACTCATTCCTGAAGTAGTAGCACTATTTACTTATGATTTAAATTCATGAACAATATCCAGTTCTAATTAAGAATTCTAAACAGCTTGATAGTAAGAGTCTTGTTAAATATTTGTAGTGCTTTCCTCATTCTATTTTTAAAAACACTATCTTAATTTGAGGGTTTCAGTATCATGCTAGAATTTGGAAGCTAAGTAGCACTCTTCATATCCATTACTAGAGCTCCCCTAAAACATGGAGTAGTTCAATTTAAATGCCCTGAATATTGATAAATGTGACTGGCAAAATAAATAGATTCTGTGTGTGTGTGTGTGTGTGTGTGTGTGTGTGTGTTCAAAGTCTTAATAATGCCATTTTATTGTTAACTAAGAAACTGTGTAATATTTTCTTAGATAAATCATTATATCTGAATAGGTATTCAAAGGGGATGAGGCATTTATTTATGTAGTTACTTTCATAGCAGATTCAAAAAATCTGTAGTCTCTTATGACAGCATGACATAAATTCCAGAGGCCTTCTGTTTTAGTCTTCAAATACAAGTATCAAGGTTATTTTGTATATGTAGAGAACTTGGTCTTAGTAATAGTTGTAATCTTGAGTCTGTCTTTAATTCTGATTACCAAGGCCAGGTGTGGTGGCACAGCCCTGTAATCCCAGCACTCAGGAGGCTGAGGCAAGAGGATTACATCAAGTTTGAGGACATCCTGGGCTACAAAGTGAGTTCAAAGTCAGCCTGAATTACAGAGTGAGGTCTTGACTCAAAAAGACAAAAAAAAGTTCTGATTACCAATGTCCCCATGAAAATTATGGTATGGTCAACTATGCTCTACTGTTTCCATGACTATTACTGTTCAGCACAGTGAGAATTTTCTTTGCCTAAACTTTAGGTTTAGAATTCCAGACCTGGGAGCAATAAGGAATCATCTCTATTATCCACTTGCTCCACAAGACCAACGGGGTATAATTTACCAATCATCCTACTTACAACTTCGACTTTTGATGCTAAAATTTGTTGAACAACATGAAAACTAATCTGAAGAAGCTCAAATTTTGTGCTAAGATGAACTGGGTGGATTCTAGTTCCATTCAAATTCATGAAGCACACTTTTCTATTTAGTAAAATAAACAATGAAACACTCAAAATCTCCAGTAACTTTGAGCAAAGGAGAAAGTAAAATGCTTATTCACGACTGGTGAAAAGAGAGCAAAATGTAGTATAAACACTAGACTGAAAGCATGAATTAGAACACAAGAATAGCTAACTTTCACTGATTATTTGCTATATCCCAAATAGTGAGACAAATGCTCCATACGCACTTTTAAAATATAACCATCACAACTTGGAGATACATTTTAATATTGTGTTGATGACACAGCTGAGGAATTGAGATTTACAGAGGTTATGTAACTTATTCAAGGTCTCCACCAATAAAGATTTGAATCAAGATCACCTAACCCTCGAACAATCTTTAAATAACACTCCTTTACATAACTTATTTGCTGTCATATTTCTTAACTAGCCACTCTTCTGGACTTTTTTTTCCCTGAGAACAAACATGCTTCTCCACAACTCCTGATAAAATCCAATTCCTGGCTCTGTGGGCAGTCATTCACTCCATTCTGTTCCCGCTGGCATCTATAAATTAGCCTCTGGTAATTATCTGTGTAGGAAGCAGCAGGCAGGGTGCAGAACAATGTAACTGTTGGTCAGATTCCAACATCAGAATTTAGCATTCTTGAGTCATAAATCAACCAACCATAGCCCAACTTAAGGATATGTTTGCTCAAGCTTTAAAAATAGGCCTGAAGTCTGTATCTGCAGGCAAATACAGCTTCTAATACCTCAAATACTAAAGCTTCAATCTGCAAGAAAGAACAGGTGTTCACACTTACACTCAAAGACAGTGAGTTCCTACCCTGTTTGACCAGATGGTGAGTACAAGCTGTGGGCATCTGTCCCTTCTTGACAATATCTTGTCTCCAATTCCAAAAATCAGATTAAGGTACTATAAATGTAGCCCTAGAAATTATGTTAAATACTGTCATTCAAAAGTTAAGATTTAGACACAATAGAAGGGCCATAACTTCCTAAAATGCCTACAACTTCAGAGTTGTATTTTGTTACATCCTTACCTTCATGGTTTTGATGTCATTGTTGCTTATAGTGTTTCATTTTAGGTCCTGGACCACATGGGACAGATGCAACTAGATGCCTCAAAAGAACAGGTAAGCCTGGTTTCAGTCCAGGGTTGACAAACCATAGCTGTGTGCCAACCTGCCTTCCACCTATTTTTGTAAATAAAGTTTTATTGGAAACCAGCCGCATCCATCTGTTGATATATTGTCTGTGACTGCTTTCAAGCTACCACGGTAGAACTGAGTAGTTACAGTACAGATTGTATGATACATAGAGCCCAAAATATTTTTTATGTGGTCCATTAACAGAAAATGTTTGCTGACCCCCCAGGTTAAGATATGGTTAACTAGAAGCTGTAATATACTTTCTTCTTCAGAAGTTTTGCTTAAGAGTATCCCTTTAAATAAAATAGCATGAGTGCTTACCCATTTTATGTCATTGAAGAAACTGCAACCTGCAAACCTAGAACCTACAGATGGGAGTGAGCCAGAAGGAGAAAGTGGACCCTTCTAATTAACATCAGTTGTTTTAGCAAATGATTATAAAGTTACCCCCATAGCAGAGCATAAAACTCTGCCAGCAAAATGACTCAATACTCCTGGCAGAGGTAACCATTAATAATAAATTGTACTTATTGAAATAAGGCAAAAGAAAGAATGAAAAGGTCTGGGCACAATGGAGGAGACACTTGAGGACTCTGAAGACATACTTCCTTTAGTCTACTGCTATTCCTAGCCCTGGTCATACTGGTCTCTTAAAAAAAAAAAAAGTGGTGGCGGGGGGAGGGGGTTTGCAGACATAGTGGAGCATCCCTGTACTCTGAGAGGCTGAGTCAAAAGGATCATGAACTCAAGCCCAGGATGGGCAACTTAACAAGTTAGCAGACTGTCTCAAAATTAAAAAAAAAAAAAAAGGAGACATGTAAACCATGCCTCCTCTGAGACCTGAGATCACACGATAAAAGCAAAAAGCAATGAGTAGAAAATATGGCTACTGATCTTTTGGTCTAAATATGGATGAAAGACAGATAGACTTAAAAGAAACAACCCTTAAATGACCTGGATAATGATAGCAATGGTGGTAACTTTTCTACTAAGTATTCAATCTTCCCTTGGACTCAGTATTTCAAAATACCTCCGCCCCTTATGTTCCCAAATGATGTTGGGATCCTACTGAGAAAGTACCAATTTAAATTAGATTGGCCAATAATTAGAGAAAAACTGAATAATTCAACTTCAAAAATAGCACTCTTGAAATTCATAAACTTTAAAAATGCACTGAAGCACAAGTGGGCACTGCACACTTTGTAAAGTTGGTGGACAGAAATGAGTCATTTAAACAATGAGTGCAACTACAACCCAGCACTCTCATCTCAAAATAGCTTTATCATTCTATGTTTACCTTCATCATGAAGCAACGCTGGAAAAGTGCTTTCAAATAGGGTGCCCCAAGGAAGCCACCTCCTAGGGCTAGTGGTAAAACAGAAAGGGAAGTAAGACTAAGAAAATTATAATCTTCTAAAGCTACCAAATATGCTTGTGGTTACATGCTGCATAGTGACAGTCAAAAATATGAATTTTGCAATGTTCAACTAGCTGTAGTCTGTGCTTGTGTTACGGGAGGAGGCAGGGAAAGATGAGTATAAAGGTAGAATCCAGCTGAGTAGTTCACATTCTGGCACTTCCAGAGTACTATGCATACAGTGGCCCAGAGTATCAAAGAACTTAGCAGTATCTAAAGTATCCAAGCATCAAAGCAGTAGGCTTTGGATGCCTCCATGGTAAAGCAGAACCATATAGATGAATATCTGTTAGGTCCAGAGAGTATTTAACTGTAAACTAAGTGCAGAATGAGGGCAAAAGCAATCTCCACATACTGTATATTGTCATACAGTGAATTTGAAAGGATTTAGCATATCTGACAGTCAGTAAAAGAAAAAATACCATGGAAGCTTTAAAGGGAAATAAAGCAAGACAGTGAAAGATATTTCCTGCTGAAGGGTCAAATGAAGAGCAAAACATCTAGAAGACATCCACTCCAGGATTCAGCAGTAAATGTAAGATAACTTTGTCATTCTAACCACTTTTTTCAATCTATCATTACAGAACTGAATGAGACAGAAGAGATCGGAATGAGAAATTTTTAAGTATGATGCAAATAATAAAAATGTGTAAAAGATATAATTTTAAATGGAAAAGGGAAAGAAGATAGAAGAGATGGATATGTGAAATTTTAGGATTGCCTGAAAATTCAGAGCCATATTATCTGCTAATAATTTTTATTATTGTTATGGCTTTAAGTGGAAATGTATGCAGTTTTTTTGAGTGCACCAACTACGGAGCCATACAGTATCTCATGGTTTAAACTTAAAATGTTCCCTAAAGCCTCATTGTGTTCAGAGGTGGGGTTTTTGAAGGTAAATGGATC